>JAJHUR010084423.1:0-19480 GCA_027495735.1 Lutjanus campechanus
TAAATGAACAAATGAACAATAACTCTTCTTTAATAAATATTACTAAATAAATAATTCTATAATAATATGAATATATGTTGCCACTGTCCCATGATCATGTTGCAATTGTCCTCAGGGTTGGGGTCATCTGCAGCATTTGGGTTCTACCTTAAAAACACATATTATTATGTGATAATCTCTAAATGTATGGGTAATTAGCAGATAGATGTAAGTTCAATATATAAGGATTTGGTTGGTCTACTACTCATAGTCTCTGAGTAAGTGAAAGAAACGCAAAAGGGGTTGCAACTGTCCCCTGTCTCCCCTACTGTATATTCAACATGCATAAAACCTGAAAAATCACCAAAAAAACACACCACACCATCTTAAGATACAACATTTTATTATTGTCAGTCTTAAATATGAGCACACACTTTTCATCAAGAAAATACATATGAACCAACAATCCTTTACAATGCAGGGAGTCGAATAGCATGATGTCCCCCTCCACTTGGGAACAATCCAATCTGAAGAGAGTCCTGTGAACTTGTAGCCAGGCAAAGGGCAGATTTTTACTCATGTGAATCATCCAAAATAAACCCCCGACAGATCGTGAGACTACTTCATGCGTCTGCTATGATAAACCCCTGGTAGCTGAGACAAAGGTTTGATTTCTCAAGTCAAACCAAAGTTCACATCCAAAAAAATGATCTCTTCTAGACTCCGATGCAAATCACACAAATGTCACAAAACACCTAAAAATTAATAGTACTATCTGGTAGGTGCAAAAACAAGCTCAGTCATTTTTCTGAAATTGTATCAAACTCTCCTCAAAGACTGCTCTCCTGCCTTGCACATATGGAGACAAAGAAAAGAAATTCGCCCATATTATATATTTTTTTTTCCTCAACTCAGCCAACATTCCAACTGAGGCCAAGTGTTTGCTTGGGCTGAGAGAGAATATGAGTCCTGCAATCCGTATGCAGTCTTCAAACAGACAATGGAATTGGTCATATCAACATAAATATGCAGCGCTACTGCCAAAATATAAGCCTTCATGGGCTGTGATTTAGAATTGGCTGACTGGAGTCAGACAGAAACAGGGAAAGTTATGTGTATCCAGGCCTTTCTCAGTACAGTTTCCCTCGCTGAACTTTTTGGGGGTGGATCAGAAATATTTTACTAGTGTATTTCCAAGATCCTCTCCCCGGGTTGCTAGGTTTTATCATTATAAGTCTGGCTTGAATGGGACTTGCAGAGTGTCTTGCATATCCTTTTTAAAAGTCATGCTTGGTGGGAGTTTGGAGCATTTGCATTTGCTCTAATAAGACAGCACAGAGGCTGACTCTCCTAATGCCATGCAGAAAGAAACTGCAGCACGGCTGCCTACTGTTTGAGAGATGGTGACTTATTTTCAATTATGGAAGTTGCTTATTTCCCATTGAAATAGGTATGTCAACTCCTGCTGGGTTTAGTTTGCCCGACCGTGATGCATGTTATATGCAGCCACTGGAAGCGTACAGCGTGGGGAGAAACAATCAATGTTAATTTTTTTCTAACTTTTTTTTTAACTGCTAAAGAGATTGGTTGCATAAGCGTGGTGCTACTGTATTTAGCAAAGAGCTGCAATCATCACACAGGGTGAGACTTCTACAGCCTTCAGTTTTATAATGCAGAATGAGTCCAGTTAACAACAGGACAGTATAAGGGCCAACTGAGAGCTTATTAGTTTTCTCAACTAAATGAGCCATAACGTGGCAAATAGCTGTGTTGCGCAACACAAAACATCACACTGTCTCGCTAAATGTAATGTGATTGTGTTTATTTAACTGCTCTGCAAGCCAGCTTGTCTAACCTTGAGGCAACCAGTGCCCATACTGCATCAGGAGCACTGGTGGTAAGTAATACAAAAGGGCCTCAGGTCAGAAAACACTCCAAATTAAGCCTTTAAAGTGCCAGCCTGCATAGGTCGTCATCCTCCACATGCCTCCGCTTCATACACGTCTGGAGCAGCGGGGATTTAAGAACAAGGAAACGAAGATGAGACTTTCTCTTTTAGCTGCACGCAGCTCAGACCAAGGCCAAAACTTAAGGAATATGATCTAACGGGATTTCCAGCAGCGATCAGACAGGTGCCGACTGCTCTCCACCTGCGTTCTTAGATCACAGTTCAGGCCGATCCTTGCCTCCGCGTGGCTCCTTCAGCTCGGCGCTGTGACCGCGGATCTCATCAGGGCTAATAAACAATATGCTCGTTTGATATCAACAATTAGCAGGGTTCCTCTTAATGATGCAGCTAAAGTCAGAGGATGAGTGTCTGTGATTCTCAGTGCAGCCTCAACTCTGAATCGCTGCCATAGTGACCATATGGCGATGCTATTATTAGGTGGATTATTAGATGAAGCCAGTACAACCACCTCCTTACCTCTGGTTATGTGAGGGGGAAAAGCGATCATTTTCATTTCATCTACATATTACATTTTGACAGCAGCCTTGCTGGTTTGTAGAGATCTGTTCTAAAGGTAAGTGCTTGCATGGGTTTTTCCTCAGTGATAGTGTGCTTGGCTAGAGAAATGATGCTGTACATTTAATATACCTTATATTAAGGACAAAACAATAAAATGCAAACATTCAGCTGTCTGCACTGTCCTTTCAGAAAACTGTGGGGTGCTGTGATATCCTGACGATACAGCAGTGTGGTTTATCAGGGGTTTACACATCCATGACCAGATCTAAATGCTAAGTGGTCGTTGATCCTTCGCTAAGCCCCTCCTCCAAACAAGCAACTGCCCAATCGTAGTTTAGGCACCTGTTAAGATTTGCATTTCCCTTCCCCAGCTCCAACATAAGCTGCAAACCTTAGCATGTGCAACTAACTAGCTTACTAGTTAGCTATCTCCAGTCAGACAGATATCATTGTATTTGCCAAAAGCAAGGGTTACCTACACACATATGTTATGTGGGGGGTATGAGAAGAAAGATGGCTCTTGTTTTAAAATGTGCCAGATGGAAACATTAAAAAGTCAGTTGGAGAAGAACTTCTCAGCTGACTAAAGCCTGGTGATGCAGGTAGTGAGGGTCACACATGTCTGTGGATGAATAAGTGTTTTACATTTGTATCATGTGTACCATGTAAATTCACATAATTGTCTTGTTCTTTTTATACACAATTCCAGTTAGCATTATCTTACAGTAACCAGCCACACTTATGAAATCTGCTAGCGGGAGTCAATGTTTTAACAAACAAGTCCAAGTCCACAGCCGTCAGCTAGAAATAGGCTTAAGGTAAAAACTCCAGCAACACTTGTAGCACATCGAACAACTTCATTCTGAGACCAGTGCGTTTCAGCTTTGGCCTTTATCAGGGTCATCATACCACAAGTGTTGCAAGAGTTTTTACAGTTCTTGAGCTATTTTCTCTTGGGAGTTGGTGAAGTTATGCCAGAAAGCCCTACTCCGTGAGCTAGAAATGAAAAACCTGCTTTTGTTTACTTCTCTATGTGCAATCGAAGACCTAGTGTTTCGAAGATTGCTGCCAATTTCAATGTTAAATCTGTCAATGTTATCACTGTAAACTGTGTGCAGTTCAAGAATGGAAAGCTTGACAGATGTAGCAACAGTCACTAAGGTGGGCGGGGCTTGGCGAAGGGTCAACTGCCGTGCCGTTAAATAATTGGGCAAATCGCTGAACAATTGCTCAGAGGTAGTAAAAAAGTAAAACAAATAAACCAGTTTTTACAGTGTGTGCTTGGCTGTTATACAAAAGAAATGTAGGCAGAAATATACACTAAACTGTCCTAGCCCACTAGAATCTGTGCCATGTGTGTGTGTTTTTATGTGAGATGCAGAAAAGAAGTGAGCTGTGTGTGTGTGTGTTACTGATTGATATTTCCAGGCAAACTATTAAGCAAACATTTTCAACCTTCTAAATGAACTCAAAGCAATGAGGCTGTGATTGTTTGTGCATTATTGACAGCACCACCACTTCAATGCAGACCCATCTGAAGGGATCCCAGCAGAGACCTCCCTGGGAGGTGATCTGACTTCAGTTCGTCTTAAATGTGGTTAATCTTGTGGCAAAATGACTGTGCAAAACAGACGTGAGATCAGTGGCGCCATCCTTCAAGCCAGGATGGAATAATTACCGTGTAATTTCCAAACATCACTGTGCTGGAGATGAATAATAGTCTGCAGTGTCTGTCTCTCTCTCTTTGTCTCATGTGTGAAAACAAACCATGATTAGCCTGTCAGATTCAGCTGATGATTACCCTGATCAATTTCAATAATGGCCCTATCTGTTTCATGCTGCTTGGATTTGGATATCGGCTCTTTTTTCACACTGAGGAGCACAAACCTCATTATCCCCAAGGGCTACAAAGGGGCTGAGTTCAAAAGAAAAACTGAGGTGCACCTTGTGGTCGGACCAAGACCTCACCAGAGCTGAGGTGAGCCGGGGGGAAAGATCTGGATTTTCTTTTAAAGGGATAATTCTGATTATTTGAAGTGGGGTTGTATGAGGTACTTATCCATATTCAGTGTATTACTTACAGTAGATGGCAGTTGGCATGCCTCCATTGGGGAGAAGCAGCGGGGGTACTGGGGGTACTAGGAAGCCAAGCAATGTACTGCTGTGTACAGCAGCAAGGTGTATTTTAGCCTCAGAAAAAACAAACAATACCAGTGTAAGTGTACACCATATTTAGAATATTTTCACCACTTTATCTTGCTCACTCCACACCAACCAGACTCCATTGGCAAAATCAGCCATTTTACTATTTAAAATCATGAGAGCTGCTGATCTACTGCTGCCTCGATCAGTTAGTTAGCTGTTGTTATTGTGTCACTCGAGTGTTTTAGAAGCTTAGTTTGGATCAATCAAAATCACACAATAACACAGACAAACTAATCAATTAAGGCAACGGTAGACCAGCAACTCTTGTATTCTGAAAGTTAAAGTGACTAATTTTGCCAATGGTGTCTGGTGGCTTTGGAGAGAGTGATACTGGGCTTATATAATATGTTCCCCATTGGAAAAGGCTGTATTACCGCTTTACGTTGGTAAAGCGGTGAAAACATTGTAAATATAGCATACACTTAGACTGACAGATTTTTATTTTTCAGATGGGCATTTTTTTTTAGTGATATCTAGTGTCTAACGATAAGGACAGAGGATCTGTACAGATTGTAAAGACCACTGAGACTAGGACTCTTTGGAAATGTGTGGTATATTCCAAAGGTAAAATAGAATTTAGAGTATTTAGTATTTAGAAAATGTTACTTAACTTGAACCTGTGTTCATTAATATGTCACTGAATACATTTTAAAAGCAACATTCCCAAAACCGGACCCCGTCCACAGCAATATTACCTTGCTTACATGCTGGTACTCCTCTGCCTCTCCAAACTGGGATCGCCATCTACTGTAAGTAATACACTGACTATAGATAAGTTCCTCTTACAAATAATCCAAACTATTCCTTCAAGAGAGTAAAAGATGAATGTGAACTGAGCAGAGATCATCAGCTCCGTTGCTCTCCTCCCTTCGGGCCTGCTCCGTGTCGACTGAGCTCACATTAATTTAAAAATAACCATATGTGAAAAACACACTCAATCAGGGCTGTGGGTTCATAAGAAGCGCATCATTGCCCTGCCACTGAACAGACACACACACTAATTTGTTTAGATTCACTGTTCCTGTTTGATGTCGTGTTAATGGAATCCTACAAATCCTTTCGCGCTTCGCACAATCCGATGATGTGGAGTGCAGTTATCGTGGAAACCAACAGTCGAGAGAGGCATAATGTCTAAAAATTCCCTTCCACATTACAAAACCAGTAACCTAACACCAAACCTTGCTTTATTTTTATTTTTTTTCGTCACTCTTTTTCACTGCTGGGGGGGCGGGGGGGACCTGAGTGTGCTCTGGCAGTTGGTATGAATTTGCCAACAGAAGAGTCGTGAAAAAAAAGATAAATTACTGGCTTTAATTCTCGCTGCCGTGTTTGTGAGAGGTTTCTGATTGTTGCATAAAATCCTCACGCTCGCAACCGGATCAGGTAACGGAGGTCTGTCTCATGTTCGCTGCCTCTCACCTGCCTCCGCGCTGATCTCTCTCCAGAATAACACAACGCAACACAAAGATATGATTTTCTTTTCTTTCTTTTTTTCCCCCCTGTCTTTTCTGATACTGCGAGCTATATATCAAGTGACAAGAACAGTTATAGCCTTTTTGCTTTGATCAATCTCGGTTATTGCAATTGGCTTGCATACTGTGCAGTAAGCCCGCAATTCTTTTCAAAAAGAGCCGAAAATGTGATAAATCACGCACTGTACATTTTGGTTTAAAGGTATCTATGAATTTAGATTTTTTTTTCTTTTCTTTCCAAATTACCCCCATGTTGAACTCATATTAAAACACATTAAAACATGATTCCCCTCTTGTTTGTGAAAGGACAACACTATGGAACAAGTGTCAATGTGTTTTGTTTGGTGTTAAAGGCATGATATTATCTGAAGTGATGTTGCATGAGGTAGTCAGTGTATTACCTAAAGTAGATGGCGGTCGACATGCCCCCGGTTTGGAGAAGCAGCAGGAGTACCGGTGTAGGAAGCTAAGCAAAGTACTGCTGTGCACAGGATCAGCCGCAAAATCTATTTTAACCACCTAAAAAAAAACAAGTGTAAATGTAGATGCTGGTCAACAACAAATTAAATCAGTTAAGTGTACGATATGTTCAGAATATTTTTACTGCTTTACCTTGCTGTCAGACAACCTTTTCCAATGGGATGCTGCTGTCATATAAGCCAAATGTCACTCTGTCTTGCTCAACCAAACTCCACTGGCAAAATCAGTCATTTTACCTCACAGAAGATGAGAGATTTTGGTCTACTGCTGCCCCCATCGATTAGTTTGGTTATGTAAATGTGTGACTTTGGTGAATTTGAACTAACCTTTTACAGCACAGAAGTCACACAATAACACAAACAAACCGACTGATCAAGGCGGTGGTGGAGCAGCAAGTCCTGTGTTCTGTGAGGTAAAATGACGAATTATTCCTATGGAGTTTGGCTGGTTTAAAGAGAATGATTTTCGGCTTATATAACAGTGGTTTCCAGTTGGAAATGGCTATCTGGCAGCAAGATAAAGTGGTGCAAAAATTTTAAACATACTCTACGCTTAAACTGGTATTGATTTTTTGTTGTTGACCGGCATCTACTGTAGGTAATACACTGACTATAAGTACCTCATACAGCTCCCCTCCAATTAATCCTAACAATCCCTTTAAGACTAGAAAATAGAAATCATGTGAAGTATGGTGCTGTATAAACTGCTAAAGTCTTTGGGTTATTGGTGTCTAAATACATGCAAAAGTGTTTATTTTCTATCAAGATGAGTTTACTGAGCGGTCTCCAACCCTCCTGTGCTGGTTTGGAACATGAACAGGAACATTTTTTTTTTAGCAAATAACTGTGTCGTGTGGAGATGGCAAGATGTTCAAACAAGTAGCAACAGCATTCATAAATTTCCATTACTTAAGTCAGACATGGACTCCACACAAGTGGAGTAAACATTCCCTCCATTTTTAACTACTTAATTATGACATAATTATTCTTGACACCATTTTTGTGTACAACTGTACTGGTAAAGAAAAAAAAGACAACAAAGACATAAAACTAGGATATTTGTTCTAAATAATTACAACTTCATTATTTTCCCTTCTCAAAAGATATTTAAAACTAAACATAATTGAAAAAAAAATAAAATTAAAAGATTAGCATAACACAACTGCAAGTATATCACTATAATGCTGAGAACAAAAATACTTGAAGGTCAAAAACAATTCTGCTTTCAACAACCAGACTGAATGATAATTATTATACATTAAAATATGATAATACCAGGCTTTCAGCCTCAGGGTAACCTAAATTCCTTCTGCTTCACTGTCTCGGTTTGACTTTGAGGTATTTAACATTCACCTCTCGTACTCACTGTAAATTTGCCTTTTCCTGGAGTTGAGATGAATATGCAATGCGGTTAAAAATTAAGACAAATCAATTTGAATAAGAGACATCAGATTGAACAGAAATCTTTTTTTTTTCCCGAGACATATACATAAAAAGAGACAACCCAGAATAATATAATTTAGAGAGAAAAATATCCAACATAATTCAATTAAAATGTGAAACATTTGTTACATCCTTGAAATCTAAAAAAAACCCAACAGAAATCTTTGTTATGTACTTATTTAGTGGGTCAACATTATTACGTAGCAGGATACTTCATGCACTCACTGTGCATCAGTTTATGGTTCCAGTTGGGAAAAAAAATATCACGCACACGCACGCGCACGCACACGCATACACACGCACATACACACACAAAATACTTGTGTTCAAATCCATTCCTCTTCAAAATCGGAGCAGGAAGGGCAGAAGCGCTATGAAGAGGAGACAGGTGTGTGAGTGCACTCCCATCGCGCCGCCGCTGCCATCCTGAACTGCTCTCGGTCCTGACAGGGTTAAAAAAAAGGAAGAAAAAACAGCAGCGTAAGTTTCACAATGAAGATTTTTTTTTCCCTTACTGTTAACACAACTGGAGGTAAGTTTTTAAATGAGCCTCCTACAGTATGTGCTAATAACAAGGCAAAGGCTTAAAGTAATACTCTTCCACTAAGACTTGATGGCACCAAAAAAGATTAATTTAATCTGAGACTAACTGTAATAGATTTTTTAGCAAAACTAGGTTTAAAATGAGTAAATCCAGATTTAAAATTAAGCAGGGCTCTGTTGCACAGTCAAAAATTAATCTCTTGAGTAAATCCAAGTTTATTGATGTTAAATTAAATGAGATGAGTTTAAGCTTGATTGTCGGGACTTGGTAAGTATAAGGGAAGGAGTAATCTATTAACTTTTGGCTGCTCTGTATCATTTAACAAAACATTACATCGCTTGCTAGCAAGCTAAAAAGTTGACAAAACCTTACACTGTTTCCTAGCTGGCTGAAAAGTTTACAAATTGTTACACTGTTTGCTAGCTAGCCAAAGAGTTAACCAAACCTTACAATGTTTTATAGCTGGCTAGAAAGTTAACAAAGCATAACACTGTTCACTAGCTAGCTAAAAAGTTAACAAAATGTTATATTATTTGCTAGCAAGCTAAAAGCTTGACAAAATGTTACACTGTTTGCCAGCAAACTAAAAAGGGAACCAAAAGTAAAAAAAATTTCTAGCAAGATAAAAAGTAAACAAAATGTTACATTGTTTGCTAGCTAGCTAAAAAGTTAACAAAACCTTACATTGCTTTCTAACAACTTTTTAACAAAATGTTATTTGCTTAAAAAGTTAGTAAATGCTAGCCTACTCATGGTGGTTCAATGAAAGAAAAGATGCATCATAAAATTCAATTGGCTTGAGTTTGTCCCTTAACTTTTTTTTCGCTCAATCCACATTTAAAAGGCAGCTAATTTAAAAGTTAGGCTAAATCTCCTCAAGGGTAAGTTCAAAGTTAATACTGGGTCACATCAGAGTTTAAAGTTTTCGTGCAGCAGAATTAAATTTAATCTAGGCTTAGAGTAAAATCTTTAAACTGAGGTTTAAAGAGAGGTTTAAACTTAATCTTTCTTAATTTTAAAATAATTTTTAAGTTTGGTGCAACATAATAAATTTAACCATGATTTAATCAGGTTTAAAAAATGAATCTTTGTTGGTGCAACTTAGTGTCGATGTATGACTTTGTGGTTACTGTGACTTGTCCAGTGCAAACCTGTAGTTTTGTTTGTATTGACACACAGGATGACTTCACAATGTAAACTTATCATCATGCAAACCAGTGTACACAGAGTGATTACATTCATCACTGAGATTACTGTTTAGAATTAATGGAGATGAGGAGGTTTTATTAGTGACATGGCATCAACATAGACTTTATATGACAGATTATTTTAGCAGTGTTGTATGAAGTGTCTACTACCACAGAGTTCACTTAAATCAACTTTCATAGACACTGAGTGAATCTAGTTGCACTACGAGCCATGAAAGCTGTAACTGAATCTGTGGATGAAGTCTCTAATTTGCAACGGCGAACACATTTTGAGAGAAATGTAATGAGGCCTGGAGTACTTCTTTTTTTTTCTTTTTAAAAAAAAATCAATATAAACGGTAAACATTTTTAATGAACATGTCTGCCAAGTTGCAAATATTCATACTGAATGTATGTGGAAAGCTCCATTCATTTTAATGACCACACAGCTAGGCTGCTGGAATTTGATAATGTGTGTTGATGTTAATGAGTGCTTAAAATGTTCACTGGAGACATATTCCATTTACTAAAACATGATTCATGTTTTTATAGTTGTTTGTAGGCATTCAGTGTTTGGTTGAGCTCTGAAAACAAAAACATTGCCACTGAACATAATTCAGGGGACAATTAATTTCCCCACAAACTGCAATTGGTACAGTTAGTTGTAATATATAATTTCTAGGTGACAGTGTTTCCACAGCAACAGCCCAGCAAGACACTAATACAAATTTTTGATTGTTTGGTGAAGTTAATTTGAACTTAAACCTGAACTTAAACCTAATGCGTCTGATGCTGATGCCAAATAGAGATAGATCAGTAGTATGGAGTACCTCAAGGTTCTATCCTAGGTCCCTTTGTCTTCAATCTGTCTAAAATATATGTTGACATCACTTGCAATGTTTAGCGCATGCAGCCGAATATTGGTAAAATTGTTTATTTCAGATAAGTAGTAAGTGGTCTTGTTTATGATTTTTGTAACCTGCTAAAAACATCTGTGAGACAGTCAGTACATAATTGATAAGCATCATGTTGTTAATACTCAGACATGGCTGGATATGGGTGTGTAGGTTTTTGGACGATGATAATGGATGGAAGCAGGAAACGGGAAGCAATTTTTGCATCCGACTATAAGTGAACATTAAATTACAATGATACATACAGTAAAAGCTTCCATTAGTGAGGCAGGGAGTGAACCAGTGCTGCAGATAGCACCCATTTTCGAGTGTGCTGATCAAAATGACATGTTATGCAGCATCAAATGCTACAGTAAGGTTTAAAAGGATTAAAATTGAATGTTGCTCAGCATTTATTGCTCAAAGAAGGTCATTCTGTCTTTAACAAGGGCACTCTTAGTACTGACAACTGCTTTAAGAACCCACAAGGTTTTAAATTGATGCATGACTCCCAGGCTTTCTTTGGACAGTTGCAACTGTCAGCTGGAAATCTGTCTGCAATCTTTAATGCTCACTTGTCCAGGTCTGACTACACTACAAAATTCTATATATAATACATAAAATATAAAATATGTGGACTAGTGTGATAGCAAACATTTTTGAAATATAATTTTCAGCATGTTGCAATTTTTTACCATAATTGCATAAGAAAATTCTTGAATGAGGAGCCAGAAATACTCTAGGAAATACTCCAGGCGTGGCAAGTGGCAACTGTCACTGCTAGTTACTAACCAACACACCAACATCCAGGTTGTGTAAGTTGCAAATATGCTTGCCCTCATAGGCATTTTGGTCTTAAAATGAGGTGTTTTCAGGTGTGTTGTTGGGGCATTGCTATCTTGATGCAGCAGAAAGTGATTAACTATAGGTACATTTTTTGTTTGTCAGTGGTGCTGTATTTTCCTGCTATTTGAAGGGCACATTATTCAGAGGCAGGTTTTTAATCAGGCACCGCAGTTAATCCATGAGAATTAACATCCCAAGTTAAGAACAGATGAGTGAAATAGGGTGAAGTGTCTCCCCATTAAGAGATGCTGTGTACATTTATGCACGAGGCACAGCAGCAGTAACTTCATTGATTGTTTAAATTTCCTGACAAGTCGACAAGAATGGTCAGGATCTAATGTCTATTAATGTGTTGTGTTCTTCTACATCCAAAAGGTCTTGCACATAGACATACATCGAAACTGTCTAAAAAATATTTACTGTTTCCTCTGTCCTATCAAGTTTATAACTACAGTTTTGTGCTTAAATATTAATGATACTTGCAACAGTGACATTACTGTGTGCATATAAACATTTAAAACTTATTGGCACAGCCTCAATGATCATTAAATCGTCTATTAAATGATGTTGAGCTGCACCAGCTTTCCAGGTGATTTCTTTAGTGCGTGTTGTGTTGATGTATGAGAGTTTTCTTTAACAGTTTACTTCAATGATTAGAGAGGCTGCTTTCAGTCATTTTAAATGTTTGCAAAAGCCAGGCTAAAACGTACTTTGATATAGAGAAACTTGTCCAGCACAAGACATATGACATATGACTTTCCCAAGAAAGCAAGCAAGTCATGCTGGTGTGCCTCGTGCATGAATGTGCATAGTGTCTCTCGTAATGGGGAGCCCTATTTCACCCACCTCTAACCCAACCGCAATTAATCAGAATGCTCATTTTTACGAACCGGCCCACCCGACCCTCAATGAACTCTGATCAATGCATCAATGCAAGTGGGTCCTTTCAGCATTCTTGTTTGCCCAAAATACACCTATGGTTAATTAAATACAACTAAATACAACTAAATACAACTGGTGCCTTGCGCTTTACTTTGCACCGTTTAACCAGCAAAAGTAGAGTTGGACACACCCTAAATGCACTTGCCATCCACTTTCAACGACTGCACTATAGATCATCTAAAAAGGCTCCAAATGTGAATAATCAGTCTTTCTAGTTTCATTTATCTAATAAACTGTTTCACCTGATTCTTATTCATTGGGCTACATTCACATATATATTGGAGACGCGTGCTTTAGCTTATATTTTTCTTAGATTTAACAAAAATGCAAGGCACTGGCTCAGTAAAGCACCTGTAGAATTCTAGTGTTACTAAGTGTTGCAATGTTTGCACTGTTTTTAGGAATCTACTGCCAAAGTACAATACATTTTTATGATGCAAAAACTGGAACACATTTTAATCGTGCTCATTTCAGGGATGAGGCAAGTTCCATCTAAATGAGCGTATTGTTATGAGGATTGAGGACAAATTTTAACTTTGAAGCCTGTAACACAATGACTACTCATTTCCCCTGGATTTCCATGAGTTCACCACAGTTTCCTTTGGGGCATCTATCCAATTACTCTGCCACAGTGGATTATCCCTAATCCTGCATATGGCTAATTAGAATAATGACGTTCACTTGTAGCCAAAATCAAAGCCAGTAATACAATTGTGTTAATGGAGTGGGTTTGCTTACAAGATGCTGTAACCACCAGTCACAAGGACACATGAAATGACAGGATGGGTGAGGTGTTTATCCCTGCGACATCACCACCCCTCCTGCGTTTGCTTATCATGTTCATCACTAGTTTGCAGATACAGGAATCATGTCAGCCTTCAGTGAGGTTCTGCAGCTTTCTGTGTTTGCTTTCACTATTTTCTGTGAGGTTGAAATAGAGCAACCACAGGTTCTAACAATCACACACAAGCACAAAAATTAGAATAATGAAACATGGAGAATACTTACAATGGGGGGGGGGGGAAGCATGCAAAAATCAAAATGAAGCCACATCACACAGAGAGGCGGTTAGGTTTGCAAAGGAGAAAGATGAAACACGGTTAATGAAACAGGCTGCAATGACCATTTTCACAAAGATTCACATGACATTTGCTATGCCATTCCTCTCGCCAAACAACAGCTTTAAAACGTCAATTCATGAAGAGAACAAAGATTTATTGAAATATTACACATTGACATGATCAAAGAGCCCAGAATTTTTTTGTCTCTTCTGTGACACTGCAGCCCAGCTTCCGGTTTGTGAAAATGGCAATGTTTGTCATGTGCCAGCATGCAGTTAATGCTTTCGATCATCCATGACAGTTGAAGTGCATGCTGGTGCAGAATACTAACCTTGCAATAGCGTTGAGCTAGTGGGTTCAATTACCACTACACCAGGGGAACAAATGGAACAGAGCAACATATCGGAAACAGAACAGCAACACATCATTGACAACACTTGTGAAAAGCATGAAAAGTAGGCTGCTGCTGAATGGACTTTCACATTGTGGCTGCACGGTTACATCCTTCAAACTGATAACAATGCCAAGAGCCATTCATCAAAGTACAGGTGGTGGCAAAAGTCCATTTCAAAGCTGGAACACTACAGTATTTTGATTCTGACAAACACTAAGTGCTGATGAAGTGATAATCTGCAACATTTCTCACATTAGTGACATGTTTGATAACCAGGATGTGAGGGAGTGTAGTGGACGCCGTTGGAATTGCAAATGCAGTTGACTCCCGCTGGCCCAAAAAAAGGCTTTCTGACGTGCAATATGTAGCAAAAGTGATGGCTTTTTGTCATTAAAACAGCTGTCTTTTATTTTAATGTTTCTTGCAACTTCAATCAGACATGACAGGACATATATGTGTGTATAAATAATGCTTGCCCACTATTTTGCAACTGGTGCACAAGACGGAGTGGAGAACATTTTCTGTTCTCAACCAGCAACTCAACAAATATAGCAGCTTGGTCAGTGGCCATACGTGTCAAACTATGATGCTGTTGGCACCCCTCTAGCACGTGACGTGACGTGACGTGACGTGACGTGACGTGACGTGACGTGACGTGACAACAGACAACTTTTCAACTCTGCCCCTAGTGTTTCCAGGTGATATTATTGTTTGTGCTGCTGTTGCAACATCAGATCTCTTTCCATTTCCTCAGAGCTAAGTTCCATGGAGAAATGATTAACATCACTGGAAGTAGGAGAAAAGAAAGAAGCATGTTCAATAAGTTGAACCGAAAGCCATTAATGTCATGATGTGCATTGCATAGTAACAGCATAATTTGAGAAATGCATAAACAAGAGAGTACAGTGGGGGTTGGCATCAGGATGGAAGTGGAGTAATATCAGTGGAAATCAGGAGAAAAGGCGTCAGTTTGCTCATTAATTTAGTCCAAAGTGAAGATATAATTGTACCGGGAAAAATCCAGCTCGCTGGCAGAAAGATGAAAGTACGCCAAGCATAAGAAAAAAATGAAAAAAGGATTTTGAGAATAAAGTCGAAATGTCGAGAAAAAAGTTCAGAGGTTGAGAATACATTTGAAATTGCACGAATAAAGTCAAAATGTCAAAAATAAAGTCAATATGTTGAGTAAAAAGTCAAAAGGTCGAGAATAAAGATGAACTAAATCTGAAGAGGAAGGTCTCTTTTAAATTTAGCATTCTGAGAATTCAGTCGAAATATTGAAAGTAAAGTTGAAATGTTGAGAATAAAGTCAAACTAAATCAGAGGAGTTTTATATATTTTTTTTAATTTTCCATTTCAAGAATAAAGTTGAAATGATGAGAATAAAGTTGAAACAAAAGTCAAACTAAATCAGAGAAATCATTCTCTTCAAACGCGGATGGTATTCTATAGCCATTACACTGAGCAATTAGCATTTATTTCATAATGAAAAGTTAAAGCAGAAAAGGTTTATTTCCATTTTAAAGAGAGTTCAACGTTGACTCTTTGGTTTCAGACAGGACATGAACCTCGGACTCCTGAGTAAAAATTTGAGCCATCCATCCACCCCACCTCCTCCTCCTGACTTCGACGGAACATTAAAACATAACGCCAGAGAGGCACCTCCTGAAATGACACTAGATAGATACCAACAGCATCATAGTTAGAAGCACAGGGGCACTGACCAAGCTCTAATTAAACCGACATGTTAAAATTGCCATCACGTTTATGTAAAGAGATGAATGTCTGAAAGGGGCTGAAAACTTTTTTCCCCCCATTTACAATCACTCTTTTGAGCAGTCGCTGTAAAATGGTGAATACTTTATTCTGAGCTTCACAAATGACTCTTAATATTAGCATAATTTGAGCCATCAGTTCCAATATCAATTAAAATGTATCCATGGGCAGTATCACTAAATTCTTTTTATGCTTCTCATCTATGGAGGGAGACCAGCAGGAAGTCAGCAGCCTGAGCCAGAGAAGGACTCTGATGCTCACACTCTGCAGGCTCAAAACCGCAGAAGCCTCACAACTGTTAAGGCACATCAGGCATCACTGTGGGCACAGATTTATGTAGGTGTAATGATAAAATTGTATGAAAGCACATAGAGGCTTCTTTACATATATTTACTCTACACAAGCATATGAATGCGTTACTTTCCGTGTGGCAGAAACAGGCACTCATTTCTGAGAATTGGGACAAATCTGTATTTTGAGGGGGTTTTGATTTTTTTTTTCTCTTCAGTTATGCTGGAAAATGGATCAAACTCTTGGCTATGAAAGCTTGTAACAGGACAACCTCCGTGTGATTTAGCCTAATCTTTTTTATTAAAAAGCATTTTTTTTGCATCTGAGGACTGAGAATTTTGTCAACTCCTTCAGAGACACAAAAAGACAGCGAGAAAAAGTCACAGTATTATAATATAAATGGAAATTATTCATGGTTTTTGCTGCAAGAAATACAAGATTGTTTAATTACCTGCTTAGTCAAAACATTTGACATATTTTTTTGTTTTGTTTAATACCATTATATTCTTTCACACTTACAATTTTTGTTACAAATTGTTTTGATGTTAAACAACTTAAGAACAATTAGAACACAATGAACACACATGTGCACCACTTTATTTTGTTGACATAAAGTAATTCCATAAATCCTAATGAACAAATATTTAATGAATATTACAGCAAATGACCTCTCTATGTCAGAGTTGACAGCCTGCTTAGAAACAGGGGCGTGTCCAGACTTTTTTGATTTGATTGATTTTATTACAATGAAAAGAAGAGAAAAGTTGCAGATTATGACTTTTATTGAAACATACTGTGCACTGTGCAGAAACTCTACAGCTGCATCTTAGTTCTATGTCCTCTCCTGTAGTACTATAAATGGAACAGATTCCTGTACTCACCATACAGGAGGAAGCTTGTGTTTGAGCTCCCAAGTTTGTTGATGGCGACACAGGTGTAGTTGCCGTAATCTCCGTCAGACACGTTAAAAAAAGTCAGCTTGGACAGTGATCCAGTGTTCACAATCTCCATGCCATCAAAGCCATTGAAGATCCTGAAGAGGAGAGGGAAAAAAATGCATTGACAGACAGTGAACGCAACTTCAGGGCAATAATAATTTAATTTGCAATTAGGACCAATTTTTAGCAATCTGAACGTCTGCATGACTGGCAGCTGATCAATAACCATCAATAGTTGTGAAAACTAACACCAGTAAGCATACACACACACACACACACACACATACACATACACACTCCTTCCATTGCCAACGTGAAATGCAAATGTAAAAGCCGTTACCTTCTGTCGTCTTTATACCACTCAAAATCTGCCTCAGGCACTGCATCAGCCTCGCACTCCAGCACTCCTCTCTGGCCCAGAGTGACTCCGACGTCTCTGCCCTCTGACACAGTTGGAGCATCTACAAGCAGGCAGCAACACATGAGAGCACTGGGATCAGGGCTACAAGGCAGCACAAGTCAAGGATATCAGGAGAGGGGTCATGACGTTTGCTCCTCTTCAGGGGACTTTAATTCATGGCTATGATCTGCACCACGACCGCAAGTGAACGGGAATTAGGAGTTCAGATCATGTACAATATTTATACAGGCAAAATGGCCTTCATTTTTCTAACTGATTAGCAGCAGCACGTCATAAGTTGTTACATTATAGTAATCAAAATATATTGGGGGACGAATATGCGTGTTCTAAATATTGAGGTGGACCTGTCTGCTCCATCCACCACAAAATCTGTGCATATGCCATTTTGTTCAGTGCAAAAGTGGTTCCAAAAGAAAAACAAGTACGAAAACATAATAACAGAAAATTGAATTAAAATATTAAAAAATGAAATAGCCCATATTCCAACCGAAGTCTTTTCTAGGTCAGTAACACTTAATATTCAGGTGCTTGTAATAGGTGTTAGTTAATAGGTAATAAGGCCTTATAAGATGCTTATCAACATTTATATGTGTTAATAAGACTATGTCTTAGTTGTTAACAAATGTCAATAATAGCATAAAAACATGTTTATGCTGAGATTATAAAGCAAAGGCAAAGTCTCAAAATACTCATAATCAGGTAACCCCAAAATGTGTAGTTCATGCTTAATAAGTGCATAATAAGGGAATAATTAACCTTCTAAGCAATGTTCAAACTGTAGTTCAGGTACCCCCAATATGCATAGTTACTGTTAATATGAGCATAATAAAGGATTAATTAACCTTAATAAGCATTGTTCACACAGATCTGGTACCCTCAGAATACATAGTTAAATGTTAATAAGTGCATTGTTAACTACTAATAAATGCATAATAAAGTATTTTGTATTAATACACAAAGAATCTCATGTGGCTTTTATTAATATTCTTAAGCAGTCTATGAACTGTTACCAAGTTTCTTAAAAGTAATTTAAAAAGTAAAGTAAGTGTTTATTGTGCTATTATTTACACTTATAGTGACACATAACACCTCTACAACTATTACACCCTTATTACCTATTAACTAATGCTTATTACAAGCTATGTTATGTGTCATAGAGGGTCTGGCACTGATACTTTTCTTATTAGTAGGACTTAAATGATTCTTTTAATTGTTTCTGATTGATGTCTGTATTATTCTTTTTAATTAACTGCCCAATTAATATTGATATTCAGTTTACCAGAAAATACTTAGCAGAAAAAAATAATAATGAATGAGTATCACGTAATAACAAAAAGTTTTTTATTGTCATGAGATATTTTTGATTTTATTATAATTGATGTTTTCACCATATTACAACATACAAACTTATCACTTTATATCAAGAAACCTTTCTTCCCAGAACAACGTGCTATTTTCTTGTTATAACTTGATTACATATATTGTTAAAACATGACATTGTAACAGGTGTTGGCAAATTTGTTTAATAAATAGTTTAAATTATTATTAGGGGTGGGACTTTAACGCGTTAATTATGATTAATTAATTACAAAAAAAATAACGCGTCAAAAAAATTAACGCATTTAATCGCGGGACGGAACACAACGTTTGTCAGTGCTTGACTTTCTGGTCGACCGATCACACTGATGCACAAGACAGGCCAAAACACACCGCCGGCGGACGCCGCGCGTCAAAACAGCCGCCCCCATTATTTTCTATGAAGAAGCCTGGCACCGGCGGCGGCAGGTGCGCACCGGCGCGCGGCCCCGCGGGGCTTTACGCCACGAGAAACGCGGGTTTACCACGAGAAACAACAGTTCACTGCTTCAATATAATGTTGGCTCAACAACAGTCGTTATTTACTTGTGTGTTTCTTGCTTTTCACTGTAGTTTCAACTGTTTCACCTGTTCCTCCTGAGCTGCAGTTCCTCTCTCTGCCTGCAGTCTGTCTCCCTGCAGCTCATCTCCTGCCTCTGTGTAGAACGATGGAGAGACTAGAGCCTCTTTACAGACACTTGTGCTGTTTGTCTTGACTTGGTTTGACTCTGCTAGTCAGGCCTGCATGGCAGGGATTCACATCTCAGTGCTGCCGAGGTGCGTGTC
>JAJHUR010084425.1:0-17834 GCA_027495735.1 Lutjanus campechanus
GTTTGGATGTGCTATGTTGTATTGTTTTTTGTGTTTTAATACCAGTTATCTGCACATGTAAGCAAAGACAATTCTCTGCCGTTTGCATACAAAGGATAAACAATAAAGTCTTGTCTATTCTATTCTGAATGAAAAGCTCTGCAAACATATGTTCTCAATCAGCTTCTTACCATCATGAGTGATGGGGTTGTACATGAATAAACAATTTTCTGCAAAAGTTAAACAGTTTAGGTTATTTTTAATGAGAGGTTTCTGTGTTTGGGGTTTTTCTTTGTGTTTTACTCACTAGACTGAACCTTGTTCAGTTGGAAGCAAGAACTACTTTCATGCATCAACCAGGATTTTTAGCAACATTTGAATTAAAGATGTGATGACAGTTGTGGGTCATTTGTCTACTTGTAAATAATACTTACAAATTATAATTAAATTTTACCCTATTTAAAGTCCTGCAGATTTAATGTTACAGAGAAATACTTGAAGGTGCAGCGGCAATTCTGGAGAAAGACAGTTGACCGTTGAGTCTCATTCCAAGGTTGTGAAATACTGATGTTTTGGGAATGAGACTCGACAATCCATCAACCTGTTTGGCCAAATGATCCTGTCACTGGCTAGATATTCTTAAGCCTGAAAACAGAGGAAAGAGGAGGATCAGAAGTCTAGTTTTCTCTCAAACCGCTTGAATTACATAATGCTTAAAGTTTATCACGGAATGACCCCCAAATTAAACTGCCCACCTTAGCTTTAACCTTTTGAAACCAAAATGCACCAATAATATATTTAAGAAAAAACAAGCGCTCATACACAAAAACATGAATTCAAAGCACCACAAGTAGGTTACGGAAAAAAAAGAGAAACTTCTAATATTTGCCTCTGACGTGCAGATGAGTATAATTATAAAGGACCATGGCATTGCCAAACAAATTTGCATATGTAAACCAATTCACAAATGCAAATTAATATAGAATCTTTTAGTTCATTTTTGATTTCCAAGCAGAAAAAATGGCGTCCTGGTTGTATAATTTCTAATATTCCAGCTAAACAGTGGAGTAAAATGTGCTTCTGAAATCATTAGAGGTAAGAAAAATTTAATGTAGCAACGTAACCTTGATCTATTTTGATCAGCACTGCCTATTTTGAAAGCTTTATCTGAATTTTGTGAGCCTTGCATACTTGAAGCGTGCGACTGAACCGTGACACTCCCTATTAAATAGATGGCATTGATCGGCCTGAAGAGATCCAAAACTGGTGGAAATCTGTCTGAACGTGAGCGTAGCAGAACGCATGTGCCAGAGCAAATCAAACATGAGCTCACAGATTCGTCTGGTTCCCTAGCAAAATATAAAGATGTATAAAACAGAAATAATCAAGTACAAGAGCCTCAAAAGTAAAAAGTACAGTACTTGAGTAAACATACTTAATTTCTCAAATAATAGCTGATGCGTTTATTTACCAAGACTGCACAGAGCATCAGGCTTATATGAGAGACAGGCTTTTATTTCTAATTTAACTGCTGTCTTGATGACACCATCCATCAGTACAGTCATGTCATATTCACCACTTGGCTGCTCTGACTTTGTGATCTACTTTGCCGTTTCTGTGATTGTCATTAAGCTACCATCAACGACCCTCTGAACTTTGTGCACGGGTGACTTTTTTTTAAAAAGACGCTGGCTTTAATTTGAGATTAAGTTACATTCCACCACCGATCTGTGAGGCAATGTGATGTTAAGACTTTTTGGTTTCAAGGTGAGCTCATCCTGATAAGTCAATTCCTCTCTTTGACCTGTCCTATACAATGTCCATATCTTTCATTTTTATGTTTGCTGCCCTCATAGGTGCAATTTCCCTGGGTCTGGTACACGCCGTTCTAATCTCACCCTGGCTGCAGCAGGAATGGGCCACTTTTGTCTGAAAATACCAAGATGACCAGATGGAAGCATTGTGCAGCGCCACAAACCTGGAACCCAAACATTTTTAGGACACTAGCATTTCACAAAATCCCATCTATCTGTCCTTCTACCTTCGTAATGAAACCTAGCAGCTCTGCAATGTGCACCCTATATTTGTTGTAAGCAGTTTTTTTTTTCTCCCCCTTTCCCTGTTTGCAGTGGCGGAACGCGCCAGCTGCATTAAGTGGGCCATTTATACGATGGGGGCAATTCATCTTACAAAGCCGTCTTATTAGACTGTCACTTACACAGTATGAACAGTGCCTTCAAAACACCCCAAGGGATTTATCTGTTATTTTACTGCGAGAGAAAGAAAACAACGCCTAATTGGACTGAGTCATCTCATCTTCTGCAGGATTGAAACAAAAGATTTAAAAAAAATAAAAATAAAAAAAGAAATTCTAACTGTGCTCTTCAAGTATGTAGAGGTTTGGTGCAGCTGATTCTGCTCCACTGTTTGAACTAACATCCAAAAACACACATGTATCCGTGTTTGAATGTTTGGGTCATGCAGATAGATGGAGCGACAGACAGTAAGGAGAGAGAGACGGAGAGGTGGAGGAGGAGTGATTGCCTGTCTGTGCTGTGAGGAAAGTAATCTCAGAGCAATCAAGAGATGTGGGCGGCCGACAGCTCTGTGGTTTGCCTTCTAAAACCATGGGCAGGTAGAGGAAAATCATTAGGCTCCGCTCCTGACCCCATAGGTCACTTTTATTGGACAACCGCTGTGTTTCATACTAAACCCACGCTGACAGAGCCAGACTGGCAGCGGCATTTAACTAACAAACTGACTAACCACAAACAGGACAGATAGAAAGACAGACAGAAAGGCAGACAAACAGGCAAACACACAGGCAGACAGACTGAAAGATGGATAGACAGATATATAGACAGACATATAGATACTATAGATAGATAGATCATTGACAGAAAGATAGACAGCTACATAGAAGAAACATAGACAACAGACAGGCAGACAGACAGATAGATATTGTATACAGAAAAGACAGACAGAGATGGCTACATAGATAGATAGGCAGACAAAAATATAGACAGATAAATAGATGGCAATAAGTTAAAAAGTTAGCAAGAAATGGATAGATAGAGTAGATAACGGAAAGATAGACAGCTATAAGGATAGACAGAGAGACAGGTTGAGAAATAGTAGATAAATAGACAACAGCAAGCTAAAAAGTTAGCAATAAAGCTAGCTTGCCTCTATAGAGGCATCAGAGCAGTCATGGACAGAGAGACAGATATAGTAGATAACACAAAGACAGATAGCTACATAGATGGAGAGACAGACGGATGGACAAATGATAGAAAGATAAATGGATGACAGAAAGCTAAAAAGTTAGCTTGATAGCTAGCTAGCTAACTTTACTGGCAGAAGGACAGACAAACAGATGGACAGAGACAGATAGATAACAGAAAGCTAAACAGCTACATAGACAGACAGACAGACTGATAAGACAAAATGAGACAGATAAACAGATGACAGGAAACTAAAAAAGAGGGACAGACAGACAGACAGACAAACAGTTACATATATAGAGCGCAGGCTAGCTAGTTATGTAGTCAGACAGACAGACAGACAGACAGATATTGACGACAACAGAAAGATAGCTACGCAGACAAGAGAGCTGGGCGATATGAGCAAAACCAAATATCTATATATTAATAATATATTTTTGATATCAGTATTTATTGATATTGCACCAATACTGTGGGGATAACTACTGTTGCTTTCACAAAATGTGAACACATTAAGAGACAGACAGACAGCAACACAGCTTGACAGACAGAGCGGTGGACAAAAAGAGAAAGAAAAATCAACAACAATAAGCTAAAAAGCCAGCCAGCCATATGGATCGATCGATTGATCAACAGGTATAGGTAGATTGACAGGCAGACAAAGAGACAGATAAATAGATAGATAGATAGATGGATATTAGTCGTCTCCAGGGAAAAGTACACGTCCAAAGGGGAGGTGGGGGGCCAAGTTGGCATCCAGCGGTGTCTCTTTAGTGCTGCCATTTCTGATCGACAGTGAAGCTTTTATCTCTCCCCGAGAGTCGCTCTAAATAGAGGTGTTTTTAAAAAAAAAAAAAGAAAGCGGGCCTTTCGCTCACCTTTAGTATTTTTTCGCCTGAGAGTAGAAAGGGGGGGAACGCAGAGTGCAGAAGGCACTGCAGGGGAAGCTGCAGTGGGATTCAATCCTGGACCGTTGGGGGGCACAGGTAGCTACAGAGACGGGAAATTAACCACTCGACAATCTCTGGCCACTAATAGATGTCAAGGCGTGCATGTGAGAGTGTGTGTGTGTGTGTGTGTGTGTGTGGCTCTGAAAGGAAAGGAATCTGCCAAGTTGTTGCACACTGATCTTTGGATGTTAAAGGCTAATAGGGGTTGATAGCTTGCCTGTTAAAACCTAAATTGCTTGTGTTCCTTCCTATGTTAAAGGGAAAGTTCACCCCAGAATCAAAACCACATATACTCTGCCCTGTAGTGCTATTTATCCATAGTTTTCGTGAATATACGTATATAACTGAACAGAAATGTCTCTTTCCACAAATCATAACCTGGTTACTCAAGATGATCCACAGACCTTGTTTCATGTAGGAACCAGTTACTGCAGAAAAGAAAAGAGCTCCTACATGCTCACAACAAGGTCTGTGGATTATCTTAAGTAACAGGGGTCACGATTTCTGGAGAGAGACTGTTGAGTTTTCAAATGTATATTTTTGGCCCTTTGGCTCCAAGCTGAGTGCGACTTTATCTCATTATATTTGAGAGAAGGCAGACATCTCTACGGCTGATATCTCCAAAACTTAGCAACTCACACCACACCAACCTAGATGGATTAGTAGCACAACAGACCAGGAGGAGAAATACGCATGTTTGATTTTGAGGTGAACTTTGCTTTCAAGTATCCTAAGAAAGAAGATTTAAAAACAACCCTGCGCTCTGTTTCATCCCTCAATAAATCTGCCCCAAAATGTCTGCACTCTTTCAGAGGCAACACCCAGGTCACAGGCTTTTCTTAGACACTGCTAGTCTGGCTTTTTTTTTTTAGAGCTCTTCATATTGCACACGGTGTAATTAGTTCTTTGTAATTAGCGCAATTTATTGCTTTGCGGATCCCTTTGAGACACAAGTACTTGAACACAGAGGTCTTAATTTGCAATATTACACACTGTGTAATTGGGAATTTGTTTCTTCACATCCCTCGGAGACTTTGCAGACATGTACACATATAACCAGAGTGGACGGGGAAAGCAGGGAGAGCAGGTTGTGTTTCAAGGAGAAGTTGGTGTCAGGAGGAAACTTGTGCCTTTTATGTAATTAGACCTCAGTCCACTTTATTAAAAAACAGCCAATCAGGAGCTCATCAGTTTCCTATTGGACAGTGATTGAACCTCAAACCATGTGTGTATTTTGGTGCTCTTTCAACAAGCTGCACTCTAGAGATTAGTGAGGTTTTACTCAATATCTCCTTCCTGAGAGCAGAAATAGGCAATATCCCCAACTAGATACTAATAATAGTAAGAATAATAATGCTCCGCCACATATGGAATGAGATATAGTCCCTTATTGGTTTGAAGTGATGATATTAAACAGCATTATATGGGCAGGTGACAACGCGGCACCAGCCAATTTCCCTAGATATGAAAAGGAGAAGATTGCAGGTGGGATTACCCTGTGTGTGGTCAGGGGGGAGGCAGCCGCCACCGCCAGCGACGTTGTCGCCTCGCTCTCCTGCTGATTGTTTGCCTTTGAGCTGCTGCTTGTCCTCCTCCTCCTCTGCTTCTTCTAGTTTCTGTTTGTCTTTTGGAGGCTCATCCTCCTCCTCCTCCTCCTCCTCCTCCTCCTCCTCCTCCTCCTCGCTCTGTTTGTCTTTGCGCGATTTCGGAGGCTGGGCTTTTCCCCGGCTGAGCTCTGGCTCGCTGTCGGAGCTGGAGAGGACGACGCATGCTTGGTCCCGTTCAGCTGAGGGGGGCTGCTGAGGCCTGAGTGGCTCTGAGCCAGCAGAGAAAGAGAGAGGGTGAGAGAGAGAGAGAGATGAAGATTACTTTATTGGCCGAGTTGCACAGTGTAATCAGACTTTGAAGAGTTTCATTCCCTGGCGAGATATCCATCATCTGAAGAGTGTGACAGAGTGACAAAATGACTTCTGACATGAAAGTAAAACGCAATATGGCTCATTAGTGATGTTATTAGCTATCATAAGTCCTTTACTGACAATTTCAGAGGATGGGATTGTGTAATACGGGTAGACTTTAGCAAGGATGCAGTGAAAAGTATAAACACACAGCTCTTTACAGGAGGGTGTACTAGGAAGCATTTAACGGTGCACATCAAACATTTTCTAATGCATGTGTTTTTAAAATCATTCTATTATCTATTCTAGGTACTTGACTGATTGCTACGTACTCGCCTTTAACTGCTTAGGACATTTTACTCTTTAAATTAAGTGTGTCAAACTCAAGCCCAAATTGATCTGAAGAGGACTGGACCAGTAAAGCAGCCGTATAACACCCTATAAATAAAAACACCTCCAAATATTTCACTTTTTTTAGTGTAAAGAAGTACAATTACATTCTGAAAATGTTCACAGTTAATGAACCACCCATTTACAAAATAGATGATGAACAGCCTGAGACTTATTAGAAGAGAAATCTGTAATATATTTACAGTAATTTATCATTTAAAATACTCAATTCTCTGACAACAACACTGCAGCCACAGTGTCCTCCCTTGAAATCTCTTTACTGGGCTGTTTTGTTTGCCTGTTTGACGTATGACATGAATCATTGGAAGCTAATGAGGGAGGTTAAGTTATACCAACTTTACAAATCCAGTGGGCCGGATTGGACCCAGTTCTGGTCCACGGGCCTTACATTTGACACCCCTGCTTTAGATCCTTGCTCAACAGCACGTCAGCAGTGAAGCATTAAGCTGCAGATGGAACACCTGCCAACACCCCCCCCTCTTTCACCAGCTCTGGGATCAAACAGCCAATATAATTTGAGAGAGAATGAATTATATTCGTGTCACATTGTTTTCTTAATTGCCCGCCTGCATCATGTGCAATCAAACCTAAACAAAATAATTGTCAGCGATTGCTGCATCTGTGCAGCGCTCCAGCCGGGGCGCAGAGAACGGTGTTCAACAGCTGATAATGGCGGAGTGCCAAACGCATTTCTCGCTTTAAAGAAGCAGCTTACGGCACCTTGAAGACTGACTATCAAGCTTGTTCTGCAGTTCCACTCTTAAACCATTCATTTGATTTTCATTCATAGCGAGTGTTGTAATTCTGTGAAGGTCAGGCAGAAATCTAAGCCACAAAAATGTTAATGGAAACGAGGATTATGGCAATGCCATTCACAGACTCCCCATTATTTAAAATTTTACTTTCAAATCGTGTTCTGAGGCACTGCGGCTCATAAACTGAGGTTTGGTAGGACTGATGTTTATTATCAAGGCAAAGCTAACCGGCAGATTAGCTGCTACAGGCAAGAAAACAATTATTTATAACCAAATGTAAATGTCACTCTCAGTCTGAACAGAACTTCTTGAGGAGAAGTGCAATACAATTTCCTTCCCCTACTTTCCTAGTTAAATTTAAACCATATCCCTTCACATTATTTGTTGAACTTGAGGTGTGAAATCTAACAAGACAGTAAGTTGTGAGACTCGGGGACGCAGAGGGCTAATTAGTGATCCTGCCTCTCTGTGGCTTGTTTCTTCAAAAGGCCAGCCTCTAGTCGGCTCCCTGAAATGTCATCTGAGTCTCCGGGCTCCTGGCCCCACCGCTGCCCCCCTCCGCTAACAAGCCGAGCGAGACCGCGGAGAGACGGCTCAATTTGTGTTAAGCTGTCCCCACCGAGGAAGATGTTAACGGGGAAATCCTACAGGGCCGTGCCTCGACTCTACCAGTCAACCCCCTTGTTTTCCCCCCAATCAGGGGCCCATTATGTCTGTAGTGGCTTGATAAGGTTCCAAAATTGAGTCTCAAATCCAGGCACACAGTCATACTACTACACACAAACACATTCAAAGAGCATGTGATCCTACGCAAGAGCCAACGGCGAGAGCTTATGAGAATTCACATGAAAAATAACACACTCCAGTGGCTGAATAACACAGGAAAAGCTTTTACTGGAGTCTGCACACTCTAAGAAATAAGGGTTCATCCTGAAAAGCTAAGGTTCCACTCAGAACCATTTTCTTCTGAATAACCTCTTTTTTTGAAGGAAGGGTTTGTCAATGGTTCTTTGTAAGATTAAGGGTTCCATTAAGAAGCTCTTTAAGGAGTGTTGAAACCCTTGATCTTTCATCAAAGGTTTGTCAAGGGTTTTTTGTAACGTAATCTAAAAAGGTTCTCAGGAGATCCCCCCTTAGTGTGTTCTAGTCCTATAAAAGGGTTTCTCATAGAACCCCCTTGATGGGTTCTAGATAAAACCCTTAGAATATGAAAAGGGTTTGCGTAGAACCCCCTGAGTGGGCTCTAGATAAAACCTTTGGAATATAACAGGGTTTTCGGGAGATCCCCCTTGATCGGTTATAGATAAAATCCTTGGAAATATGAAAAAGGTTCTTAGTAGAACTGCCTGGGTGTGTTCTTTGTAAAACCCTTGGAACACAAAAAGGTTTTCAGTAGAACAAGATGAATGGTTCTAGATAAAACCATTAGAATATGACAGAATGTGTTTTTGATAAAAACCCTTAGAATTAAAAGGGTTCTTGGAAAAAAACAAAAAAAAACAAAACATGAGTGGGTTCTTGTTGGCACCCTTAGAAGGTGGAAAGATTCTGGATAGAATCTACGGTTCTAGGTACCACCCTTGATTTTGGGTTCTACTGTAGGTACAACTCTTTAAAAGACTTCAGAGTGGAACTTTTATTAAAGGCCAAAGAACCCTTTATGGTTCTAGTAAGGATCTTTATTTCTAAGAGTGCAGGGAGTTAAACAGCTGCAGTATCAAAGAAGAGGAAAGCACTGGGTCCTCTGATACCGTGTGATATCAAACAGTTAAAGACTGGACTGGACTTTGTTGTTACGTGCTAAAATCAGGAAAAAAAAATCAGGACAAGCACAGAGTGCTAGCTGAGAGGTGTAAAGAGCCAGGAGATAACCAAATTGCCCTCTTCCTGTATACATCTCTCACAGTAGGTGCTGAGAGACAAATTGCTGGTCTACCGGTGAAAAAGCTGGAGGACTGAACTGTGCCCACGCTCTCGGCCTGAAAAAGCTGCAAAACACAGGAACTCGCCGCCGCTGATTCAACCCGAAAATGGTCGAACAGAACAGGAGCTGTCGTCTGGTTGTTTACTGGGGCAAAAATCAACTTCAGGAAACTGTTCAGACTAACCCACCGGAGATACCGAACCCTGTCACATAAAGGAGGTTATACTCCATGACAGTTTGATTAAAAACAGTTCTCGATTACTGGCGATACAGCACAACAGTGATTCAATTTGTGTCCAATTAATGAAAGCTGAATTTGGTGAGTTCCCCTCCCTGCTGCACAGGAAATCATTTTCTGTGGTAGATATGAGAAGTGATGGCCAATTGAACAGATAACGCATGCCGCCTACAGAAATTCCAACTTTTCAGAATTCCAACTGCCAGAAAGTCCAAAAAAGGAGACTGAACATTATAAAACAACCAAAGATATCTCCAAAGATAAGATTTGGCTTCCACAATTTACCATTTGTTAACTCCCCTCCACCAAACAGTTTAATCATAGCTGAGCAGCTGTAGCTAGGCACGGCTACAGCTTGACATGACAAAGTGGTGAGAGAGCAGTACTCAAGTTTTTTTTTAGCCTTTCAAAAGGAGCAACAGTGTGAGGAATGGATTAAACAGAAGGTGCTTTTCAAAGCCAAGGATGCTTCCTCCCTAAAGCAGCAACCTAGCGTTATGTTCAAGGCTAAGACCCCATGATTAAGACTCATATCATTACCTAACTACAATAGAAAAATCCAAGATTGAGACTGGAAGTTTAAGCTAACAGTCATGTCTTTTTTTTGGTATAGAAAAGTTTGCACTATCGCAACTCTGCTGCCTAATATAGCACAGGCTTAATTGTCAACCTCAAGGCTTTTTTTTAAATCAACCGATAAGAAAGTTAACTTTTGTTTGAGACAACTTTACCTGTCTTTCAACGAAACAAAAGGGGGGCACGGAGAACGTATGTGGACACCCTCTGATAACAAATCTACATCACACCCCAACAGATCCTCACACACTCGTGGATGCAGAGGGTATAATTTCAGCCTCAGTGACAAACTGACAAACTGCCGATTATCTGGCATTTTGACATAAGCGGCATCGACCGATGCCTGCACTTAGGAGACTAATAAACAAAAAACGTCTGCAGACACAGCTGCAGGCAGGCTTGTCAGTGTGGAAGCAAAAGTTAATCTACAGCTCTGTACTACATCACTCATGCATGCTGCTGTAAAACATCTGCCTAAATGTCCTCAGACACTATCATCTTTTATAAATGTTAACACGTTTCTTCCAACCTAAATGACAGCAAATCTAATCCAAAACTATTACTGGCTAGTGTTAAATATGTGTTATGTTATAATGTACAGAATAATGCAGCTGAATGATGTTGCTTTAGACATACTGATGTATGTATGTATCACGCTCTCCCTTAAATACCGGTCACGTTCTAAAAGCTACAACATAAACGTATTTTTTTATTTAGTTAATTAATAAAATTCCATCTAAAATTTAAAGTTACTGGCTATGATAACCGTGTACCTTAGATTGTAATGTGCATGAAATTATGGAATTAAACATTATACATCAGCCACCCTGCTCTCCAAATTTTGGCATCAGCATTGAAAATGGCCGACCCCTATAACGCATGCGGCTGTTAAGCATATCTAACGCCGATTCACAGGGTTCTCAGTTTAAAAAGAGTCAACTGGAGGAGGTTTCAAAAAAACTCACAGCATTAGTGTTAATTAGCGAACGTTATCTACCTACAGCTAACAAAATCTGCAAGCACAGTCGTCACGGTGGTCGGCCAGAAATGAGAAGCTGCTTTTATTATTTCCGTGTGAAACTGAAGACCCATTGTTACAAAGATTTGTGTGACTTTTGAGCGGTAAAGCTACCACAGTTTTCACTGCAAGCTGCATGAGCAGCTCTAGGATGGAAAGCTTCACAGACAGGGGCTTAGTGAAGGTCAATTTGCAACTTTGACATTTGGTAGCCAGCTTCTAACCTGCCACTTTTGTTTCCCACATCAAGCTTCAATACTTTCCTTCCCATCATGAAAATCATTCTTTTCCTTCTTGTTTTTGCATCTCATCCTGGCACATTCTGTTAAGTTTCACTGTGGTACAAACGCCTCATGGTGCATCAGACCAATATCCTTCTGCATGCTGACTATTCTTCCTCTACAGCTGCTCTCTTGCTGTATTTCTGCCATGCTGCTCAGATCCACAGACAACGAAGGCCAAATGATACTTATTCCGTTCCTTTACTTTAAATAAGAAGCCCTGATGTCGGTGCATAAATCCGTTGGCATTAAGTGAGTCTCTGCAACATGTCTTAATACATCTGTCACAACTTTCTTTACAGTCATTGTGAGAAATTGCTGCTCTTGAAGGGATAACATCTCTCATGTCATACTATAGGCTCTGACCTGATTATTTTCTTACATTTCACCAAGCTGAGGATCTCAGTGCCAAGTTGAGAGATATCTCCATAAATACAGTTGTTATTTTTCCAGCACAGTCTGTCATTTACAAATTTAGCAGGTTGTTAAATTCCCCGTCTAGCGAGCTGACACAGCCTGCTGCTGTGAATGCAGAGTGGCGCTTGTGACAAAGAAGAGAGTGTGATTGCTGAATAGTTATCAAGCATCTGCTGCAGCTGAGCATGAAAATGGGGGGTGAATTCTGTTAAAAAATGTGTGTGTGGGTGAGCGTGTGGGTGTGTGTTTTTGTGATGCTCAAAGGCTGAGGTACTGCTTGTTTGAACTGTGTGTGTTTTAAGTGCACCATCATCACTTGCAATGGACTGAGCTGCAAACAACCTTCAGCATGGCCAATATTTACTCTATACGTACCCTGAATATAGATCCTACATTAGCACAAAGACACTTGGGAGTCATTAATGTAGGAAGGTGATAAACTGAATGTGTTATGAACAAAATAATACTGAAACATGTCACACTGGATGATGCATGTGTTTATAGCTAAAATAATCATCTTGACTGAAAGAGTCATGCACTTTTTGCATCTTATATCACAACCTTGGCTGCTTTCCTCTGCAGAGAAGGATGTTAGTGAAGTAAAAGAACAATATAGTAATGTTTTCGATTGATGAAATGTCCTCAGGGTTGACCAACAGTTGCAATAATTTACATTTAAAAGCAGTCTGCCCGTCTGTCTGTCCGGTCAACCTGCTTCCGAGCAAGCTAACATTCATTTTTATGTAAAGTAGCCAGAGAGTTGTGGTTTAATGGTCACATAAGAGATGGTTAGGAAAACAAATACTCAATTAATCAATTAGTCCTTCATTTAGTAAACAATTGCAGTCTTGCAGTCAAACTCAGAGTAGATTATCAGAAAGGCTAAATGTGCTTCAACATTATATAACTGAATAATGTGTTGCACTCATTACACTGTCACTATCCCTTGTACTTTTAAAATTTGTTTTTCGAATTGTACCAATTATAATTGTGAATGCTGTTATTATACATATTGTTATAGGTATTATTATAATTTTAGTTTAAGCTAAATTTTGTCCTCTTGGAAAATCTTGAAGGGAGGAAACAACATGTTACTGGCTGAAATAACCATGTACATGACATTGTAATGTGCATGGAATAATGATTTTTCATTGTTATGATATCAGCATTATTTATCAGCCATTGGTCACCCTCCTCTCTAAATATTGGTATCAGCATCACATAATTTATGTGGCCATTAAGTGCCTATCTAACATCTATTCACAGGTTTCTCATATTAAAAGGAGTCGTATGGAAACATTTAAAAAAAATCACCCAGGGAAGAAGCTTTCAAATAACACAGAATTAGTGTTAATTAGCTAATGTTATCTAGCTACAGCTAATAAAATCTGCAAGCACAGTTGTCATGGTGGTCTGCCAAAAAAAATGAGAGGCTGCTTTTATTACTTCTGTGTGAAATTGAAGAACCATTGTTACAAAAAATTTGCAGGAATATTGAGCGGTTACCCTGCCACAGTTATGATTAAAAAATGCATGAGCAGTTCTTGTATTAATTGTGCTGAATCTTGTTGGAGGATAAAAATCAATAAATATATTGTTGAAAGGAAAAAAAAATCTTTTGTTTGTTTGTAACATCAGACACATTTTGTTTAAATACTTTTCATTGCTCGTTTCTTTCCTTTCATCACCCCCCACCCCTCCCCTCCACATATTTGATTTCATGATGACACAAAAATGCCTGCAATTTGTCAGACAATAGAAGAAAAAGATCAGTTCACAGTGTTTTCCACAGGCTCACTGAGTTGACAGGCAAAGGGGCCAGAGGTCATTTCGTCACGAGTCATCTTTCTAGCTTTGTGCTCTGATACCTTGAATCCATTTAGAGCACAATTGTTAATTACTGAGTATTTTCTGTCCTGACCTAAAAACCTTTATAGTCTCCTTTCAGCTGTAAGGACTTGTTTTTGTGTTGAGCAGTTATAACACATGGTGACTTTAGGGGAAATATGTTCATTCACTTTCTTGGTGAGCGTTAGATGAGAAACAGGTGGAAACAGCAAGTGTAACGAGATATCTAAAGCTTATGCTGTAATTAACATGTATCTCATAATTAGTAAGTTTTAGGGGTGCTGGTAGACGTGTTGTCTTCTGTTCTGTGTTGCTGTTTCCTATTGTTTCCCATCTTTATGCTAAGCTAAGATAAGCTAATTGCCTCCTGGCTCCAGCTCCAGAGTTAGTGCACAGATATGAGAGTGGTACTGATCTTCTCATCTAACTCCCAAAAGTGTTGTTCCCCATAATGTCTATTCTAAATCATTTTAAAGCCAGGTAAATAAAATTCAATCAATCAGATCTTCAAATTGTCACCATAAATGCAGGGATAGATGCTGATTTTTTATTTTTTTATTTTTACCGGCCCCACCAAGCCCCTAAATTTTGCAGCTACAGTGCATTTTTTGGTGGCTCAAATGTAAACTCATGTAAAAAAAAACAACACAGAAAAGAGACTTAAACTCAATTTAACACAGCTCTCCTTAACTGTGACATGTGTAGTCCTCTTTTTCCATGAATTGTGATGTGGTGTTTCTCAAAGGCATTGTTCCTGATGAAAAACAAGCTAGACTTCTCGGCTCGTTGAGGAAACTGGCAGCACACGCTGCAGCACATTACGTCCTCAGATGTGTGATATTCGAGCTACTTAACTTCCTGCTTCCATTCACTCCTAAATGTTCACGGCTCTTGCCTTCTTTCATAGTCTGCCTTTTATGTTTCTGATTCTCCTGTAAGGATCAAGTTAGCTGTTTGGGTAGGCTTAGTAAACCCAGACTTCAGTAGTAACAACTGAACGGTAGCTCGCTGGTGACAAGTACAGTTCATTGTTTTTGCAGAATGTTGAAATAAAAGGTGGGAAGGAACCAGGATGTTTGGGTAACCAGCTGTGCAAAGGTTTTACAATCAACTAAAACTAAGCCTAAAAATAACATTCATGTAACTGAAATGAAAATAAAAACTAGACTTTAGGAAAAAAGACACTATTGTGCACTTAAAAAATTAACTAAAATAAATAAATAAATTTTAATCTTAATCAATCTGGTCAAAATTTACATTGATGAGACTGGGAGAAGTACATGACTGTGACTGTCAGCTGTCTTCATAAATGTTTCAATTTCTATTGTGATGCCGATTCAGAGCCTCTTAAATCTGGCCTCTTACCAATACCACTCACATTATAATAATAATTTATAAAAAAAATAATACTGAAACTAATAAAAAGTAAAACTTAACATTTGTAAGCAATAAAAACTAAACTGAAACAAGCAAATCTACTCTGGAGACTAACTAACTAAAAAAATTCAAATTAAAGTAAACACAACACCTTCAACTTTATTCATTTCAGTAAACAGTATCTGAGCCCATCACGGGTTTTTATTAAATTAATCATCTTTGCCACTTGTTGGTGTAGTAATTTTTTCGGTTTATTTTCAGTGGGAGGCTGTGTCAGTATGGATAGTTGGATTGAAGACAGATATATATGTTTGCCTTACTTAAAATTACACTCACTCCAATATCAATACAATCATAAAATCCAGTGGAACATCCTGCATTAAGAGAAGCACTAAAACCAACGCTGTTTAAATATCACTGCTGCTAAAACTGCATCGAATTTTAGGACATTTCTTGGAGTCATCCGCGAGAGCCGATTTGATGCATCTCAGACATTTAAAGAGCCTGGACCTGCAGCCTGCCAGGTCATAACGACTTCCCTCCCCTCTCTTTTGCAAGATACAATCATAGGCTGTCAGAGATATCAGCTGGAGCCAGCTCAACTTTTCCCAACTTTGTGCGAGACGTTTGCAGCAATAGTAGGCGCCTGTTCGCTCTCTCTCAGCTTGACAGGTGAGAATTATACTGTGTCCTTGTCATCTGCAGAGAGAGAGCGAGACAGACAATATTCTCCGAGCAGAGCTATTTCAGACTCTGGCAAGCCTGCCTCCATCTTTCGCTATCACGCATCTCCATCTGGTGAAATCTGTAATGCTGTTCAAAAGTATTATGTCAACAGACTGCTACGATTGATATTGACGGGAAGGAAAATAAAGCAATGAATGGATTTCAGCTTCAGGTGCTTCATTTCATGCAAGAGATGATGGAATTATTGTCTTTCTCTTAATGGAATCCAGTTTGTTTTGCAATCAGTGAAATGAAGTTTGTGAATTAATAAAAGAATAATTAATGGAACACAACTGTACACACACACACACACACACACACCAACACAGAACAGGGGTGGATAGATCGGATGATTTGTTGTTACTTGTTTTTTTATCCTACCTGATTTGATGGCAGAAGAAGAGCGCGGGAACTCGCACATCTCGCAGTAAGGCAACAGGCTGCTGTTGGAGTAGGTGCAGGCCCCACAGCTCCACGTCTCAGAGGGAGGGTCCGGCTGCGACAGCTTCCGTGGGGCCATTAAGGTGCCGAAGCTGATCCCTCCGGCTGTCGACCTCCTCTTACCCCCGATTCGGGACTTGGGGCTTGAACTGGGCTGCGGTGTCCGGAGCCTCTTCAGCTGGGGGGAGAAGTCCTGGTCGGGTGTGGCGAAGGACTTTTCTTTCTTCTCTTCTCTTTCCTCAGAAGCAGCAGTCGTCTCTGAGGAGATGCAGGGAGATGTTTCTCCATCTTCTGTTCTCTTTCTCTTCTTCTCCTTGCTGGCGCTCGGGGAGAAGAAGGAACGAATGTCGTGCTGCTTTTCTTTCTCAAACTACGGAAAAAACAAGCCTACATTACTTTTTAATACACAGTTAACATTTGTTACATGAATGATAATACACCTGTTAAGTAACAAAGGATCTATGACACAAATCTCCCCTTTGTTGCGTTTGTCATTTTACCCTTTGATAAAAATACAAAGCAACATTTTCTGAAGCCAAGTTGTATCCTGGTAACACAGGAAAGAATAATGAAAACTACCTGATGACTAATAAAGAACAAGCACAGAAAAACCTTTCAGGTTCTCAGAAGTCTGACAGCAACAAAAAAAAATACACGCTACAAACACAACCAGTCATTGAATATGTCTCATAAATGTCGCACAGCTCTTTCAATGGGCCAAATTTATTCTTTAATCGGCTGTATTTAGGTGCACATCTAATACTTTCTCATACTAACTTTCTCCTAATGTCGTCCAACAGTTCCTTAGATCAAACACAACCTCATGCAGACCTGTTGCTGAGTTTAAATACCTCCCGACACGAGATTGCTCAGTTGTTATCAGCGGTGGGAGAAGTATTCATGTCATGCAGTAAAAGTAAGTATTATCAAAAAAATTTAATCCAAGTAACAAAAGTAAAAGTACTCATTCTGCAGTAAAATAGTCTCTGAAAGTGTTGAGTAGTTTAATCTACAACAATGCATTAAGTTCCATGAGATCATCATACGTTTGTAGTGTCCTTTTACACGAGCTCAGAGAAACAGGCCTGTTTTCAGCTTTTGTAAAAACGCATTTTCCAGCTAATCCAAGAGGGTTTTTTAAATATTTATTTAGCTTATGAAGTAGGAAGAGAATTTTCTCAGCACATAATGGAGCACTTAATCTTTCACTTTTTCAGAAAAAAAAATCAACTTTAAAATCACGAAAGCTATCAGACAAATGTAGTGGAGTAAAAAAAAAAATGTAGTGGAATAGAAGTTTATAGTAGCAGATAATGAATATACTCAAGTAATCACCTTTAATCACCTTTAAGTCACCTTTAATGTGTATTTAAGTACAGTACTTGAGTAAATACACTTAGTTACACTCCACCACTGGTTGCTAGACACATGCGTAAGTACCCGATGACTTTGCCAAGGTGACCAAAATGGATTAAACTGCGTCTCTAACCATCTGTATGACTCACAGACATGTTTGTCAGTGTGGTTAAGGTGTAAATCCTCACGTACAAAAGGCTGCAGCCAACTGTCAGAAACATCTCAAATATATATTAAATCTTTTTTTTATATATATTTTCAGTAATCTGTCTTTGTCATAAAACCACAAGAACCGAATCTTCAAATAAATTCTTCAGATAATTTTTAGTGCAACTTATCACAAGTAGTCAACTTTAGTTTAGTGAAGTAACACCTCAGCTATCACCAGGGTTCCCACTCTTTTTTTTTTTTTTTT
>JAJHUR010084426.1:0-29506 GCA_027495735.1 Lutjanus campechanus
ACTGCAGGAATATCATCTCGACCAACACTGGTAATACAACAACTTCTTTTATAACCTCAGCTGCTAACCTAACCCTAACCATCATCCGTCACGGGCGACTTTATCAACAATTATCAATATCTACCGATATGACACTTGAATCTTCTTCATGTATTTCTGTATAGAGTATCTGTTACTTTTCATCTTATTAAGACACTTAATTTTGCTGTTTCGGTGCTGTTGAATCAAACTCCATTCTAAACCCAGGTGTTGCATGGTAGGGACATACTTTTTCCCAGTAGAACTTAAGTTCCACCATCACCGAGACTCATATCTGATTCACTATAATCTACAGACAAAATTAGCGCAGTAACTCAGTAACATCAGTAGTTAACCTGTGATGAAGAGTTTGCCTCAGACACATCCTGCCTGAGTGCTTTACAGTATGTTATCACCTAAAGGGAGGTGTGGTCATATGAAGTGACGTGTGGCTCATCCATGCAGGCTGCCATTAGTTCCTGCTGAACCAAACCCCCGCCCAAGTCGCAGTACATCACCCACCAGCTCCATGCTGTCATGGGTACTGTACATTGCTCAAGATTGCAAGCCCCATCATGCAAAAATCGACAGAGGACTCAAACCATTTAGTGATGTCATCATGACTCGTCCGCTAATTTACGGTCTATGCTCATGTTTGGGAATTTTTTCTGTGACGTGCACAGCCACGCAGACCTGTGCTCCTGACATGATGTCCAGTCAACAATAGGAGATGTTAGACACTAAACAGACAGTCATAAAATGCTTTAAGATGTCACATGTGCTATTAGTGATTTTTTTCCTCCAGCAGCATAAGTTTTATTTTCAACACATATTTGTACATTTGGTAAATGGGCTGCATTTCTAGAGCACATTTCTAGTCTTCCACTTTACACTACACAACCCAAAATTCACCCATTCACTCTCACAAACACACATTCATACACTGATGGCAGGAATAATCTCAGTCGAGGCTCTGACTAATGATCTGAATGATTCGAATCATCAACTATCGAAAACAGAAGGACTTGTTCTCACATGCTTTACTGTGCGACAAATGATGTGACTGTAGGTCAGTTCACCATTTCATAGAGTGTAAAAAATGCTCACCGCAGTTCACTTGAGAGCACAAGTGAAATACACAAAAGTTCGGGACAGATAAACATAAAGGGTTCTTTATAACCCTTGTTTGTCCTCGAGGAGAAAGACAATTTATTGACTTTGTAAGGGTTTGAAATAGCAGCAGCACTAATCACTTAGCAGCGGAATGTATAGAGGGGAAACAGTGCACTGAAGCCATATCAGGTCCCATCATCCATTCCTGACAACTACATGTACATATCAAGTACATTAACAGTAGACTCTGAACCAAGGTCAGAAAGAAGACACACACCATCATCGTCCACTTAGAGGAAATTGGTCCGGATGGTCAGAGCTAATCCAATAACCATCAAAAAACTGCTTTGCCAATAATTAGAAGCAATAATCAGGATGCGCCTTGGATACAAAGGCAGCATTGGGAAGCAATAAAACCTGAGCATTAGTCTGAGCAAACTACATACAGGATATATATGACACTGACGCCATGAGACCAAAAAAGCAGAGGCCAAGTTAAAATAAACTCTGTGCCCCAGACATGTGCAGAACATGTACAGAACACAGCTTCTTCTGGAGGAGACACACAACAATGTCTCCTCAGAGGGAATAAATGAGTTCATCTCAAGAGTCAATATAAACCACAGACAGGACAGAAATAACTCAATCTGCGGTTTTGATTGCTGTGGCTCATATACCCTGATTGGATTCTTAAAAAAAAAACCACACATATATATATATATATATAGAGAGAGAGATAGACACACAAGCCATCACTTCAACCCAGTGTTACCATCCAAGGTGTGGGCTTCATCTTGCAATGCAAAACTCACAAACTCTCTTGATGAACCAGGTGAATGTGTGCACCACATGTCATGTCATGGAAGTTTATCCAATGTTATTGAGACATGTCATTCAATACCCACATATGTGAACCTCATGGTGGGGTACGAGGAGAAGTCAGAGGATCACTAATGTCAGTTGGATTCATCCTCTGGTAGTCTGACTCACTGGTTGCACACTGTTGGTCTAAGTCCTGCCATTGATCGATTGCTTCAAGCAGCACTGCAGCGTCCACTATGTTTTCAGAGTTCCCAGGAAACAAGTACAACCTCGTAGTTGCAACCTACAGGTTGAAAACTGCAAATTAACACCCGGGACACTAATGGTACGAACAGAAACAAGCTAACAGCTATTATGTTTTCTTTTGCAGTGATGTTTTTAATGCCAGAGCTCGCCTTCCAGCATGCAAATTTTCTGACAAGTTTCCCCTCAACACTATTTTGCAGCAGTACAATCGCTGCATCCTGGACTTAGCATCACCCAAGATGTTTGTGATTGGTTAAAAAAAATGCAAACAAGGCAGGGTGTTTTTTTCCCCCTATAACAGAATGTGTGTGTGTGTGGAGCCAGACCTTTCTCCAGCACTGAGCGCTGTGGAGAGACATCTAAACCATTAATGTGTGTACAATATTTGGTGCTAATCCATCTGACAGTTGTTGAGATGTTTCAGTCTGAACCAAAATGGTGGACTGAGTCAATGTTAGACAGAACTATATAGAGCCAGGCCACTAGTATAGCTAAAAATCAAGAAGGGGCTTGCAATGGAAATTCTCCTTCACTGTAGGCTAATGTATGTGGAGTTTGTGATCACATAAGTCCTTTATATCATGTCAATAATCTGTTTCCTTGTTTGAGAAGTGAGCCAGATGATGCATGTGAGAAATGCTTTATGATCAGTCAAAAGCTTTTTTATGGGCACCAAAAAACCTTTCTTCATTTTTGATTCTATTCTACTGCCAGTGTTTGACAACCACTCAACTGAATTGTACTTCTGTGTGCAGACCTCCGATGTATCCATTTCAGACAAATCAAGGATTTGACAACCCCTTCCACAAAAAAATAAAAACACACAGAAGACATCTGCCTGACTGAAACTGCCCTAGTGGTATTTTCCCTCACTCAGGGATGAGATCATGTCTCTCAGTGAGGATAAATGAAGCATATCTTTGCCACTGTGGGGGATTCCAACACGGTGGAAATATCACATCCGCCTAACAGGGGCTAAGCAGTTCAACACAAGAGTCAAGATGTTTTTGTTTCTGAAGTGTTAAAGAGCTGAAGAAAGGACGTCAGCACGGGCTAATGTCACCTTGGGGAGCAGAAGAACTCAGCAAGTGCTGGTCAAACACTTACACCCAGCAGACGTGTGACTGGAGGAGCTCACAACAACAACAACAACAACTCATTTACACCTGGTATTAAATTCAATCTCATAATAATTCCAAATAAGGAAAAACACCATAACAATTCACAGAGTCAATGCGCCAGATCAGAACATGATTTGACCTGGCTGACCACATCTGGAGGTAGTCTGGCTGGCATTGTGTTTGGATCTTGGTGTTACATTGTGCACTGATGCTAGCACATTGTGTTTACACTTACCTGATTACTTGGGTTGGGTATTTAAATATGGTGCCAACATGGCATCGGTTCCCAAACACTCAATACCTACCAGAACGATTCACAGCGCAGATTATGGTGCCTCATTTCAGTGCCTGAGTTGTCCGTTGAAATAATTGCCCTCTGGTGTGGATGTTAAAGACACATCACTAAATGTGCCTAATTACCTTTACAGCAACTCTCACTCTAAAATGTAAAGCTAAGTGGTATAAATGTGCATTTGTATTTCACTCGAAACAACTCCAACACCAGTCGGGACGTCCAACTAGGCCTAGTTGAAAAAACGTTAGGGATATGTATCAGTGATACACATCGCAAATAGCAATAAGAAAGTAATCTGATAAAATGTTTGATAGTTTCCAAATGCCATGACAGCGCATAAAGAATACGGCCTGCTCATCAGCAGCCTGTCACGTTCCTTTACATCGGAGCGCGGTGCTAGGAACAAGCAAACATGTAACAGACAAAATAAATAAATAAATCAAACGATAAAATCTAACTGATAGAGGCATTTGTTTTGTTTTTTTGCCAGAGCTGCAACAAATAATCAGTTATGAATTGATTAGTTCATCAACTGTCAACTTTTCTGATAATCATTTTTTGAAGAAAAAGAGGTAAAAATTCTCTGATTTCTGCCTCTAAAATCTGAATATTTTCTGGTGTCTCTACTCCTCTCTGGCAGTAAACTCAATAGCTCTGGGCTGTGGACAAAACAAGACATTTGAGGACATTATGTTGTGCGTTTGGAAACACTGATTGATATTTTCACCATTTTCTGACATTTGATATACCAAACAACTAATCATTTAATCAAGAAAATATTGAACAGATTAATTGACAATGAAATAAATCAACATAAAGTATAGGTTTTTCAAAGAGCGAGCAAGCGAGAGTAATTAAAGAGACATGCCTCTCATTAAGCAGGCTTCATACGCAGTTCTGTTCAGTGCCATGAAAGCATCGAGATGAGTTATTAACAGAGCTGCATGAAAAACAAAAGCAATACTGGTGGGAAATCAATGATGCACAGTGTGTGTGATGGTGTGTGTGCTGCAATCATCTGTGCAGCTGCTCTGCTGTTAACAAGGCATAATTTATCTGGTAATAGAGGAGCCTACATGCTGGTCCTGCAACACACCAGGACACACCAACAATATTTTTACACAAAGAAAGAAGTCACTTCATGCAGGTCCTTTTACAGTCGCTGCATTTTCCACAGAAAGCCTTCAAATTCAGTTGTTGTTTTTTTAAATGAACTCCAGGGCTAAAGGCAGAAATAATTTCTCCATGTATGTGTATCTTGTGGTTTATGTAAACTTTTGACCTCAACTGCACAACTTCTTAATTGACTTTTTAGATTGCTACTTTCATATGTAATGTGTCTCACAACTGTGTGACCTTTTGTCAAGTGAATGAAACTTTGCTGCACTGATTAAGAAGGAGAGAGACAGTTGGAAACAACATGACAGAAATCATCCGCTCAAAGTATGACATTTGGGGTGAAAACAGTCGATCCTTTCATTTTGCTCAGCAGCCAGCTGCGTCTCCCTGACCTTGATCTTTTGAGATACATTAATCAAATCAAAGTGGAATGCATTTAATTTAATGTAAGAGGGCATTTGGGAAAGCCATGTATGGATAATTAGGTTCATCCAGCCAGATGCAAACACATACACACGCATACAAAATATTCTGGAGAAGGATAAATTCAGGCGCCCACACCCACATCTAAAAACAGACACAGTACATTTCCAAAACTTGAAAAATGGAATTCTCAATCAATGTGCACGGAGGCAGAAATAGCTGACAAACACTGTGTCACAAAGACAACTGGGACCAACTCATAATGTCTAAATTGGAGGGACTTTCCCAGTCAATCTGCTACCTAAACAGTTTCTGACCAGAATTTAAATATGGGATGAGTGATAGTGTGTGTGTGTGTTTCTCCAATCTGTGGGTGTGGGTGTGTGTGTACACACTTGTATTTGTCAGTAGGTTACACTTGTGGTTGACGGTGACATGCAGTTTGTGTGTATGCATGTGCGTGTTGGCGGTTGGAGGTCAGAACTGTGGAGGAGGCAGATTAGTGAATCAGGCCAAAGTCCTGCACACGGCTGACATTTTGGCCGTGGCAGGAGTCGGCCTGAGTCATTCAAACCTGCCCGGCCTCAACAGAAACGCATCATTTCTTCCTGAAACACACCTCGATGACTGGTTAGACTCACCTTTGCGCTCTCTAGATTCCTGTAGCTCTAAGTCTTTCACAGAAATGCTGAGGAACAGACTGGTCAGACTCTTAAAGGTTTGTGTGTGTGTCATAAAGACACTGGTGCCCTAAATCTCATACCTTTGTGTGTATGTAATGTGAATGTTTCGTGCTTACTTTTTCAATATCTAAACTAAACTAAGCCTGAAAACAGGCCTCAGCCTGGACAAAACATGTTCTGTCAGGATTATGTAAAGTTGAAGACCTCTACAGCCCCTGATCAGTCAATTAGAAAACAAAAACCTTGCACTTGCCTTTATTTCAGCGTAGGTCTGGGCGATATGGCCTAAAATTCATATTGTGGTTTAATCTGAAGCATGTGCAGTAATGATATATATTGCGATATATTCTTTTCTTCTGTATATAGATCTCAAAATGACTTTCTGAACATACTCACACAGCAGATACATTACAGCAGAATAAACACACTTCAAAATATATAGATAATATATTGAATGCCATTTTAAGAACATTTATTGTACAAAACGTAAAAAAAAATACAAAACCTTTTTAAGTAATTTTGAAGCTGTGTTACGGATCTTTCTCCAAACAATGTAACACAAAATTAAAAACGGTATTTTAGGAAAAGGTTACTATTTATATTTATTTAGTATTATTATTGTTAATAATAGTTTATTTCTTTAATAAAATATAGTCCTCTGATGAGAAAAATCCTCACCTTTATTCAGCTCAGTCTATATAATGATCAAACGATGCGTGATATTACTGTTTTTGTATTAATGCAGCAGGATCATTTACATCAGTGTCACTCTACCTGGTTTCATGTGGAGCTGCAGCTCGATCAGCACTCGCTCGTCTCCCTCCTCTTAAACTTCTGTTTCTTTGCACTGAGCCAGTCGCTTAAACAGACGAGCCTGTTTACATTGTCAGGTGACAGAAGCTCGCGTCTTCGCAGCTGCGAGTTGATTCGTGTTCAGCTGCTGATTCAAACTATTGATCAGGCCAGTATAACAGAACGTGCATTAACGTGCGTTAAAAAAAATACGTTAAAAGGAACTTGCGTTAACTTTGACAGCCCTGGTAAAAAACAAACATTACCATTTCTTCCTGCTAACCTGATTACTTCTTTATATCGCGGTAGGACGGTATAGTCAAATTCATATCGTTTCTACCGTATACCGTTTATACTGCCCACCCCTAATTCAGCGTAGGCTGGAGATGAGATTTTTTTATAAAGATAACAAACAAAATGAAGATAAAGGCAACACTGACATTTTAAGAACCTTATAGGGTAGATGGTTTCGAGAAAGACAGTTTTACCTTCTGTGAAGCTCCATTAAGGAGGCCTCTGTCCCACAAAGCTTTGTTCCCTGTGGGGTCTTCATCCACATCATCGCTGGTATTGGGGGGCAGACGCACCTGAGAATATTAAATAGACCAAGAGGACATGAATTTCTTCAGCTTGTCAGACCTACTATGCTCCAGATTTTTTTTGTTTTACAGCTGCTGTTGTGTTTGAGTTTGTTTATTCCAGTGAGAAAAACACACATTCCCCGTGTCAATACTTACGATGCTGATGTTCCCAAACTTGTCGGCGGAGGCCATGGTGTCGTAGTCGAGCAGACAGGCCGTGGTCACCCAGCGGGGATACGTGTCATCGGCGAAGATGATGAGCTGGTTCTCGTTGCGTCGGTAACGCACCCAGAAGAGGCTCTCCTGCACGTCAGACACGATCACACGCTGGCCGATGGTATGGATGCCCGTCACCAGGTTGGGAACATGCTGAAGAGGAAAAGTCGACTCAATAAGTCCACTCAAAAGACAGCACACGTGTTTGTAGGCTTGGGTGGTATAAAGGTGTTGTGGTATACCAGGGTATTAAAAATTAACCCAATAGAGCCTGTATTTCACTTTGGCACCTGTCATTTTAAAATCCCCAGTGCATTAAAATATGAAAAAAAAAGTCCTGAGCTTTGAGATGTAGATATTTTAAGTTGTCATCAATAACCGAAAATGGATATCTTCATCATAATTTTGACATTAGTGTTTTTTTCCCGCTTTTAAACAGTGGGATCTCCCTTCCTCCTCACTGCCTGAGCCAGATGCTGATGTCTCAGAGGAAGGGTGAGTCGGTAGGGATGACTGACCATGTCCTGACTTTCCCACATAGAAATTCAGTAATTGTTCACATACAAGTTGCCAAAATCATGACCTACAACACCATGCTGGGGGTCGAGGGGGTTAAATTGATAGGGAGACAATGTATTGTAATGCGGATCTCCGCCACCAGAGGTCAGTCTCTGTGCCAAGCACAGCTGAGAACACAGGGGGGATTATAGCTGTGTCCCAATTCAGGGTCTGCATCCTTCGAAGGACACATTTGAAGGCCAGTTACGTCACAACACTGCGCGAAGGCCTGTCCCAATTCATCCAAATTCGAAGCATCCTTCAAATTCGTGCTTCAAATGTGTCCTCCTTTTCAGCCATTGGGTGCCGCTTCGGAGGATGCACCACTACTATCCTTCGCGGGCTCCCGTATCCCAAGATGCTTTGCGTGCTGCTGCTGCTCAGTCGAAAAAAGTGAACTGAAATGGCGACTGCGGCATCTAGTGGGGATTCAACGTATAAAATTTTTTTTTTTACGGTTTTTACTCACATCCATCCATTGAACATCCAACATATGTTAAACCAAAACCCCAATATTCAGTTAAAATATGTGACTATTAATGCTGAGTAATGGTTAGCTTGATGCTATAAAAACTTCAGAGGTTGCTTCATATAATGTACATAAAAAGACTAATAAATTTATATTATTTTATGTTGATTTAAAATAAAATTTATTTTATTTTTACAGACTATAAATTCTAAAGACTAGTAAAACGTTTGGAGTGAGTAAATAAATAAATAAATAGATAGATAAATCAATCAATCATTATGATTTTTTTTTATATTTTAACCCTTTTTCTTTTGTTGTCTTTCGGGGGCTTGGCCAGCAGTAATGGTGACGTGAGGGGAACGGCGGTGACGCGACCAGGAAATACTCCGAAGGCTAGACCGTCCCATTTGGTTAACGAGAAGGAAGCGTCCTCCTAAGGACGTGGACTTCGGAGGACGAAGGATGCAGACCCTGAATTGGGACACAGCTAAAGTTACAGGACCAACTATTTAAAAGGAAGAAAAATACTCCTGTTTGGAATTATTTTGGATTCAGTTCTAATGCTAAAGGTAAGATAGCACTGCAGATTACAGACTGGTCAGAGTGGTGTACCGCATAATAAGTGTGTAGTTAACTTTAACAAGCATGAGAGAGGGTGAGCTGCAGACTAATTACTGTCTGTGGTGACAGAGTGATGGCCAGTGTGTGCTGAGCACAGAAAAAGGTGAGTAGTGATGTTGTCATTCTGGCAGAATATGTAAAGCAACAGTGCTGTAAATGTACAGTTTAGGTTTGAGTTTGTCATAAAATAAAATAAAAGCTACAGCTTCCCCAGACCAAAGCAAGGTGTGTTGTTTCTCGGCTGTGGGAATATCGTCGCTATGAGGATACGTTAAGGCAGTGCTACAGTACAGTGGAGAACAGTAAGCTGAGCGGTTTTGCACAGGTTTTATACAAATGTCCTACGCTGACATGATGTAGCGCTGCTGTTGCTTGATGTGTAGCACTGTCCACTGTGCCTTCATTAAACTGATTCAGTTACAGGCTTTTGTATTTTACCAGTATGGGAGGAACCAAACAGGTAAGAACAAACTTAGTCCAACAGTCAAGTGACAGTCCAATCCTCAGCTGGTGTACAGAACCCAGCAAACAGAGTCCACATCAACTGTGTTCCAACCGCACATACACTCGTTGTACAGGGTACAGAATTGGCTCCGGCTGCCAAGCAAATGCTGGTGAAATACACAAGTGTCTGGTAGATTTGCGTCCCTCGCCAGCAGGGGTGAAACAGATCTCATAATTCATCGTTTGGATCATATCATGTTTTTGAGTCATGGACTGGATCAGTTTTCAGATCAGCAAAAAGAAAAAAAAGGAGGGTTAAAGTATTTTAAAAATACAGTTGACTTTGCTCTTTATCTGTAGTCATCACAATAGCAGAGGTAGTGGTGGTGGCGGCGGTAGTAACAGTAGTAACAGTAATGGTAGTAGTTGTAGGTATCAGCAGTAACTGGTTGAGGGGGAGAAAAGGGAGGAGGAATGGAAATACACATCAGCACGACACGGTTTGACTCAGCACAGCCAAAAGTGGCAGGGGAAAAAGCCCCAAGAGTAGCTGCACCTGCATCACAGTAAGTAGCTACATCCAGCTTCTCCTGTGGGCTGAGCATCGCTGCTAATGATATGTATAGCATCACCTTGATAAACGAATTGGTTCCTTCCATCAGTTTCCAATCTGTTTTATGAGACTACCGCTGCTCACTGCAGTTTTCAAGCAAGAAATGCTCAGACGCCCTCAGAACTGCCTGTTCTTCTACCCTTTAATTATTTCTTAATTGCTGTTGCTGCTATGACACCTGAATTTCCTTCCGGGGATTGATAAAGGTTTACTTTATGTAACTATGTTGACACCAGTCAGTTGCCATGCTGATACTTGGAAAAACTCTGGCTGAAGGTTGTTTATTCTTTGTGGAAAGCAGGCACTTTGATAGAGAGATCAGAATTTCTGTCCTTATACGACTGAGCACCTTTGCTCTAAATTGACATTTCAGAATTATATCTAATCTACAAAGGAAAAAGTCAGCAGAGCAGAAGACTTATTACTGAATTAAACAAATCAACTCATCGGGGTCGTCGGACAAAAACAACATTTTTGTCTTTCCAGGAAGGAAAAGCGTCCGTGTTCCATGTTCATCTCTGTTGATATTTATCAGTTAATGATTTGAGGTCAACCACAGACAGTGGCTCAATTGTTGACTTTGTATCTAAAAGCTTAAAAATATCCCAAATACTACATTTAACTGTATTTGAGTTTAGTTTATAACATTAAGTCATTAAGAGGATTCATGATTGAGAAACCTTATTGTCTGACCATAATTACCTGTAACCATTTTTCCCCCCTCAAGGATGACCATTAAATAACAATGACCCAGCAAAAGTATCACACTACACAGCACCGTTATTCTACCTCGCTGTTCTATATTAAAGCAATATTCCACCTTGTGAGAATAAGCCACTCAGTATGTACTCACCACTATGCCGATGTGATGATGGGTGAAGGTCTTCAGTTCACAAAACAATCCTGGAGTTTTAGGAGAAACAAGGTAGCAGCCTCATCCAGTACAATGGCAGTGAATGGTGACCACGGATAAAACGTTAAAAATAGAACACAAAACAAACACAAAATGTCTCCATCCTGCTTGTGTGGTGTAATCCAAGTGTCCGCGAGCCGCGACATTAAAAATTAACCGCAAAAGACGCCATTTACGCCATGTTTTTAGCAGAAATGTTAACTGTAGCATGTAGCCGGTAGGATGTAAACATGGCGTCGATCTCGCAAGACTTCCGCACGTGCGTCCATTAAGATATATACGAAGTCTTGCGCTCGCGGACACTTGGATTACACCACACAAGCAGGATGGAGACATTTTGTGTTTGTTTTGTGTTCTTTTTTTAACGTTTTATCCGTGGTCACCGTTCACTGCCATTGTACTGGATGAGGCTGCTACCCTGTTTCTCCTAAAACTCCAGGATTGTTTTGTGAACTGAAGATCTTCACCCATCATCACATCGGCATAGTGGTGAGTACATACTGATGGGTTATCATGTAAAGTGGAGTATCCTTTTAACGTTACAGCGATGGAGGGGGGTCATATCTGTTACGCCTCTGATCTGCCAGCAGAGGTAGTAACAGGGCCTAACTGACATCTGTGTAAAAGGGTGGGCCAGCAGGGCGCTGCTGAGTTACATGTTCACTGCTGTTTGTGATTGTGTTTTTTATATTATGTACTTATTTCACATAATTTGTCAGTTGTGTCTAAACAAACACAGACATCCCTCCCACAGATCATCACACAGGGCGACAGTTGAATTTATGGAGAAGAAGAGTTTATCCAGGAACACATAAAAGATTTACATTATAAATGAATGAGGTTATCAACTCTTCGGTGTGGTGTTAAAAGAGAGGGGAGTCTTGGTTCCAGCAGTACTGCTTGATCTCCCTGTAATAGGGGCTTGTGGCAGCAGTATGCTCTGGGGGTCAGAGGAGATTTTGAGGATAGTTAGGCTACTGCAGAACATGTAAACGTTTTCAATTTAACAATAATATACCCAACCGATCCTTGTGTTCTGGTCTTGTTATGATGCTAGTGTTGACTGACATTGCACAGCTTTATAACAGGAAACCAGCAAACATAATCAGTCGTGGACTTTATTCACTTAGCACTGCATGTGTCACAACTGTTCCCTTTGGCAGCTGCAGGTTGTCTAAACCACAGAAATGTTCAGGAAAATGTGGAGAAGCTGCTAAAACTGACAGAGAAGGACTTGGTCAGCAGGAAAAGAGCATGAAATTTTGAGAAACTAACAAACAAAAGGTGGTGAAGATGCGTATGAGCCGACTCCATCTTATTGGGATAAGGACCAATAATTTTGCCTTCTAATTGCTATCCTGACAGTAAACTATCTCAACTAATGAACATAACTTGTCAGTTTCACAAACATAAATGTCATTTATGACGCTGTTAGACGGCCGCATTAATACGGATGCCCGCCTCTCTTTGTGTGTTTGAAACAAAGTCAAAACAGTTTTTGACTACAGTGAAAAATCTTTTGAAAGGCTGAACACCAACAATTATGGCCTGATGGTGAACATTTTGTTTCCTAAAATGCAAGCTGTGAATTTTGGAATGAACATAAACAATCCAACACAGCAACCACTGGAATCTAATACCACAAATAATATAATACCAATAATATTAGTGTAGTCTAAACTTTATTGACAACTGTGCAGTAATACTGGCATTAAACGTTTCACACTATTCTGTACAGCCCAATGTGCACAAAAGACCAAAACAGAGAGAGAAATCAGTGTAGTGTAGACACAGAGCTGAATGTTTCAAACTGTATACATAAAAGTCAATACCCTACACAACGGCAGATTTACGGTTTGTCAAAACAACATGTTTTTAGTATCAGTTTGTAGACGGAATCATCAGCTGTCAAAATGGAAGCTGTTAAAGAGACTATATGTCTAAAATGTCTCCCAATCAAGGTAAAAACGAAGCAACATGATACACAATGTGACCTCCATGTTCACATCAGCAGCTCACAGAACGGAGCTACACTGGGTGCACAGGTGTGTGTGTGTGGCCATACCTTGTTTTCACATTTACGAAGCAGCTTCTTTTTGCCCAGGTCGTAGATTCTCAGCAGTTTCCCAACTCCCACCAGGACTCGTCCCTGGAATGGAGCAATGGCCAAAGGGACGTCCTCTACTGGGGTCTGTCAGACAAAACACAAAGGATTAATAAACCGTAGCTAATCTGATTATTTTAGGCAGCTTTTATGACAATTTAGGTTGAGATGCAGCCGGTTTGTCTAAAGAAACTCCAGACCAGACCAATACTGTTTGTTCTCCTGTCCACTCTATTGTGTTGTTTGTGGATTGTGGAGTTTTTGCAATGTAAGTACCAGATTAAATGCAGCATACTTGTAAAATATGATGTACCACTCTGCATAAACACTGTGTCCTTCACACTGCACCCACAAAAGATGATATAATCATTTTAGCACATCTTGTGATAGGAAACCATGTTGATCAACTTAAATCTTACAATCAGATTATTTCCGGGCATCCTTTTTTCTGTGTTTATGAAACAAAAATCAAAAAGCAGGAGCAAAAATTGAACTCACACCTCCAGATTTGCTGAATTCTTGAGTAATTCTTAAGTTATAATATCTGAAAACTAAATTCATGGTAGTAGTTTTATCTTTACGGTATGAATAATAAATATCAATATATTATCAAGTCATACCGCTCACCTTTAAAGCATTTTGATCTATTTTATTTTTCAAACAAGATTACCGTGGTCACAAGTTGAAATTTGTCTGGAGATTAAGTAAGATTGTCTTGTGATGCTCTAAATTTTCCTAAAAGGAAGCCTGGAATTAAGTAATTTTTTGGCTGAGGTCACTTTGACTTTTGATTAATACAAATTTATTGGGGCATCACGCCCAAACCGTAAGGTCAGGGCAAAAAGTTTCATAACAACAGATAATTACATTGTATGAAGACAAAACAGTGTTAGTACAATAAGCTGATAATTAGCCATCGGCCACAGTCAGTGATTGATGTAAACACACAGACTGTAAACGATTAATCAAACTAAGAGTGAACCGCAGTCAGACCACCTCATACATTAGCAGTAGGGCTGCAACGAGTAGCATATTTTACTATCCGAGTGTTCGGGGTCACTATTCGAGTAGTACTCGAGTACTCGTTTACCAACCGGGGGGGTTGAACGCAGCACGCGGAGCAGCATGTCAGGGGAGAGAAGACAGCCGTCCTGTTAGATCACTTATAATTAAGAGGGGAAACTGCCTGCCACGTAAATCGGACAGTAAAGTAACACACTTTTTTTTCCATAATAACACACTTTTTATTTTAATAAAACAGCTGAAACAGTTGTCCATACAGTGTGATATTTTTCCTCATAGATCCTTCCTCAAATCACTTACGTACTCAAACCGAGTACGTGAAATAGCACTGGGATGCCGCCCAAGCCGAACGAGTACTCAAGTACTCGGATATCGGCTACAGCCCTAATTCGCAGTTACCTTGTGTTTCTGCAGTGGTGACAAGACCCTGCCCTTCATCCAGTCTTTTCAAGTCTTTAACATATTCTACAAAAAGACATTTCAAGTGTAGTAAAAGGTGTCATGTTGCTGATATGATGTCGATATGATTATCAACAGATCATTTTTACTGTCTATTTTTGCTTAGAACATCACACAAAAAAAACAGGCGAGACACCAAGTTGTTAGATGAAGCATGTGTGCAGCTGCGTGTGAGGCGCTCCGTTCACACTGGCTGTGTGGCTGCTGTTAACAAGGGCGGACAAATGAAAGGCAAGAGGATCAGCGACACACACACACAAGGAAATCCTCTACTTTCTTTTAAGGGCAGTTCAAAACAGGGCATGTCAAACTGGCCATGTGGGTAGAAGAGGAGCTACAGTCCGTGGCAGCCATCGTCATCGGCTGTGGCTGAGTATTCAAAGTGGGTGAGCTCTAGTCAGTGAGCAGCAAGGCCCATTCAAGCCAGCACTCTGCTGTTTCTATGACTTTAAAGGTGTATCAAAGTAGTGACTGTGCTGTTTTAAAGGTTAGCTGCTCTGCTAAATCCTGAACACAAATCCTGACACACAGCGTTAAGGCTGAAAGGATGGTATATGAGTAAAAAAGGGAAAGTACTTCACTTGAGTCACTGAGCAGCTGATCCCCTGATCCACCTCTTTAGTAACTTTGAACTTCAACTGTAAAGAAGATGTTCTTACAGTCTGCAACAGTAATTTCAGATCTTGTGTGGTCAAAGGTCAGTGTTCCTGTCATGTTTGAAGAGGGTTTAAAAAAAATGGATCTCCCATTTAGAGCCGCAACGATTAGTTGATTAATCCATTATTAGATTAATTGCCAATGATTTTGGTAATCGAGTAAAAATGTCAAAATTCTTTGATTTCAGCTTTTTAAAAGTGAATATTTTCTGGTTTATTTACTTCTCTATGACAGTAAACTGAGTATCTTTGAGTTGTGGACAAAAAAAAAAAAAAGACATCTGAGAACCTTGTATCTTGGGCTTTGGGAAACACTGATCAGCATTTGACAAAAACTGCCCAGCTTTAATCTGAGAAAATGTCTTTTACTTGACACCTCAAATCCACCTCTTTGTAGACCTGTTTAACACGTGTAGCACAAGAAGTAACAGTCATAACAGACAGAAAACATGTGTCCATGTGTAAATACATGGCATGACAACAACTAAAGTAAACCTTACCATTCACTTTTTTAAGGAATGGGACAATTGCACTGCTTTTTCACCCACCACACACCAGTGATACCATTCCAAAACTGCTTGTTACATGCATTTTCACACCAGTGTCCACTGGCGATGTTGAAGCATGCACAAAAAGTAGGGGTGTGTATCTCACTGACTGAGACCGATCTGATACGGATCTCGATACATGTTCAACAATACGATATATCAGAGAAATTTCTAAAGAGCGATCGATTCAGTCCGATACGATTCAACTCTGTCACAATACGATAGGATGTAATACCAGACAACGCAATGTGTGAGTATTTACATTTTGATTCAGATAATGCTACATTTGTAGAGTGCTATTACAGTGGTGTTAACATCTTATTATGAGTCTCGTGTGTAAATGAAATAATGGAGCCTGAATGAGAATCTGAGAACAAACTTTAAAACTGTTCAACATAGTATTTTTGCAGTAAGATGATGTGCTGCTCTGTTTCATATGAGGAGTGCTGTGGTTCTGATCAGTGTGGAGGAACAGTGATGCTCCGTGTTACCTGCTCTCACAGTGACGTGACGTCTCTGTGGGTCAGACTCGTGTCTCTGTTCTCTGCTGTCTGACATGTTTTGCATAAATGATTTGCAGCAGTGTCATCTTTCTTTCTTGTCATCTTTCTTATAAAACCCAAAACTTATTCTACACTTGTGCGTTATGAAAGTTTGGTGGTGCGATGTGGTACGTCACTTCTGTCGCTGTTTTCAGCACAGACTGTTTTGAAGAAATGAAGAGGAGACTCAGGAGAGGGAGGAGGGTGCGCTCGTTGTGTGTGATCGCGGCAGCAGGCGTCCAGCGAGAGCGAGAGCAGGCAGAGGCATGGACATGCATAATCTGTCTATTTGGCTACCCATATGTATGTGTACGTGCATCTGTAAAAAAAAAAAATGTTTGTTTAGACCAGATAGGCTCATCTAAAATATCTGATTTGGTTAAGTGGTTGGGAAATCCCTCTAACATGAAAAGTGGCTGACACAACTGTGCAATGCAACACTCATGACTCACTTCCCTTGTTAATCCACATTAAGTAACAAACGTATGTGGGCTGATTCTCCCCGATGGCCTCCACCCCGCTTGAGTTTCTGGGGAATTGCCCGGGGAGCAGTGTCTGACGCCATGGGCAGTGGAATCTGTGTCCGCTACAAACCGCGACCTGTTAACGCGCATTTCAATAACAGAGCAGCAGCGACATCTGCCACGTTCCGTTTTCACTTTGTTGCGTTACACTTCTTTTGCTTAGCTGTCATTTAATCACAGAACTGTAACTTCAGGGGTAGAATAAGTAGGATTTGCCACGAAAACACAGATGATTGTTGAGTTTCAATACCAGGATGAAAAATACCATTATTTTGGTTTGGTAAAGCAGGGCGGGGTCTCTGCGGCTAGAGGCACTGCCACGCACTTCTGGTGGGTCGTGGGTGAAGACTGAGAGGGATTATTTTTGTATGAGTCTATGCATTGTTTTTAGGGAAAATCCTGCATAGTTTGTCTGTAACTTTGAAACCAGGCTCAACCAAAATCACCCCGCTGCAGATCTACGTGTTGTCGACCTGCGTTTCAGTCTAAGCTGAGCTGCCAGTTTCACAACATAAGTGACAGCAGCAGCAGTTTAGACCTGAACAATGTTTAAACACACCGACGTCGCCACCTACAGACGAACGAACAGCAGCTGAATTTTTTTGGCATTTGCGCCATCTGCATTCAATAAAAGTCACTTTTCTCCTTTCTGTTGTCTGCTAAATGTGAATGAGTGACTGTAAGTGACTTTGTAAGTTGCTGTCCAGTTCCTTGAACTGCTTTCCATGTAAAAATATATATGCCTGGAAAACAGAACAAAAGAAGCCAGCAAACTAAATATCAAGTCATTTAAGGTCAGTTCAGTGTCAAACCCACCTTGTGCACAAACTCCAGCTTCTCCCCTCCACTGGTGAGCCGATAGGTGTAGATAAAACCGCCGCCCACTGATCTGGGGTTGAGAATCATGTCTCTGGCAACACCCACCAGAACATACCAATCGTCTCCTGTGTTGGGGAAGCGACACACTGCCACACTGCAAAAACAGGGAAAGAAATGGTGTGTGAAATGTGGGCCTTTGGGACAGAATTCAGCAAAAAATTAAACAAGATGGAATATTACCAGCACATGCACAGAAATAAAACTACAGCAACATTTCATCAGAACATCAGTACCACTAAACATTCTGCATTTGAAGCCGCTACAGGGTAAGAAAAACAATATAGTCCATGATATCTCTGCAAGTTACCTGCTTACTAAACACAAATACACCACAGAGACTACAAAGCTCTGATGAAATATAAAAACTGCTCACTGCTTTTGTGACATTTTTGAGTTTGAGAGAAATAAACTGTTGATCATAGATTTATACATCGATGTTACATAAAATATACAACCCCTATTCCAAGAACACTGAGACACTGAAAAATATAAATAAAAACAATTGAATAAAAGAAAAGATATTTAATGTTAGAACTGATTAAATTTTACTGACAGTCATTCTGAATTTGATGCCTGCAACACGTTCCAAAAAGGTTAGGACGGGAGCATGTTTACCACTGTGATACATCAGCTTGTCTTTTAACCACACACCTAACTCCTAAAACTCCCAACATGACTAGATGTTGTAGGTTTGGAAGTGAAATTCTTTCTCGTTCTTGTTTGATATACGACTTTAGCTGCTCAACAGTCCTGTTTGGTCTCTGTTGTCGTATTTTGTGCTTCATAATGCACCACACATTTTTCAAAGGGAGACAGGTCTGGACTGCAGGCAGGTCAGTCTGGTACCTGAACTCTGTTACTACGAAGCCTCACTGTTGGAACACAAGCACAGTGTGTCTTGCTGAAATAAGCACGTACTTCTCTGTAAAAAAAAAAAAAACGTCTGGATGGCAGCATATGTTGCTCCAAAACCTGTATGTACCTTTCAGCATTATCTGAGCCTGAACAGACATGGAAGTTAGACAGTTAGGTCTACGTAATTCAATCAGATAAAACTGGTGAAAGGTGAAAAACATGGGGAAGAGGCTTAAAAAAGATAATATGTTTAAGAGATGAAAGGGTTTGCTATCTAACTGTTATGTAATATGTGAAGTGAAACCAAAAAGACACAAATAGATAATTCATCATTTCTGTTGTAACTATGTTTACTGTCAGTAAGCCATCTATAACATCTCCTGAATTATGCGATCCCTCATTGAATTACAGAAAACATGACATTTTAAACAATCATCTCTTCTGTTTTGGCAGCCCGTTAAATTTTTCTATGGCAGCTGCTGGTTACATTCAGTTATTTAAGCAACACTCTGGTTCGAATTTATGAGATGCTGAGAGTTTTAAAGGCTGACTGTCAATCAATGTGACAGTCGAAATAAACAGGAAACAGTCCAGGGTCAGATTCTGGAAGGCATTTCCTCATTTACCCCCAACACACCCACACACCACTTTCAAAGCTATGACACAATGTCACACCAAACTGAGTGCCTGTGTTTCACACTTTGAAAGGTTGTTTTATTTAACGTAGACTTAAAAAAAAAAATCTCTGCTCATCGTTCCATCCTCTTCAGCGTAGCTTCCTTCCTGTTTAGAAAATCATTTCCTAACACTTCAAGTTCCACTACAACCATCTGCAAACAAGCACCCGCGCCCATTAAACAAAAGGCTGAACTCGGTGTCGCAGTTTAATTGTGCCATTTCAACAAATCGCCTCTTACAGAATCTCTAATGTTCTACTTTAAACATCTCAGAATTACACATGACCTACACTCGGGATCGTTAGGACTTTAATTAATAGTACTACAGTACTCTTATCAACACTCTTTATTGGTCTGGTGACTTATTCCATACTCTTGTTTTTACATGATAAAACACAGTTTCTAGAGCATCAACACCAATGTTCACAACAGCAAAGTCTCAATGAGGATTCCTTGGAAATGAATGTAAAATCCAAACACAGACAGTACTCCAGTAGTCAAAGCACTGACTGAACTTCTACCTCTTCTACTCCACTCCTCCCCACCGTACACTCATTTCAGTCATTTTAAAGGGGGACAGGAGTCTTTAGAGGGAGCCACCAGGTCAACAGTATATGCCTAATAGAAGTGGTATACATCATCTGAAAGCTGGAACCGGAAGATTAATGAGATTCAGCCCAGCACTCCATGTCAAGTTTTTCTAGTCAATTACTCACATTTTGAAAGTTTAGTGTATGTAAGGACTTAGACCAATATGATGGCCACTCACATGCTCTAGCCTGTTGCTAAAGCAGTTTTGGGGTTTATCCCATTTATTTATCAGACTTGGTGCACAATTGAATCACTCAGGAATTCATAAAAATGGTATTAAAAACAAAACAAACAAAATAGGAAATTCATGCTGTGATTTGGTATCAAAAAACATTTCGGAGATTCCTGTAAAAATTCTATTTTTTGATGATTGGATGCTGAGCACTTCTGTCCTGGGGACACCCTTATGTCAATGTGTGCAGGAAAGCCATCCGTCCTCTGAATGCTCCAGGTCTCTAGTTTGTGGCTGTGAAGTTTCATGAGGCTGTGATTATCCTACATGTCACTGTCGGTAAATTATTCAATTATTCAGTACTGTTAAGTACACATAAATATTCAAATAAAATTGGTAAAAATAACATTTACTTTATACTGCATAGGCGGTATCTATTTTTTCTTGACATTTTACCAGGGTACAGGCAGTATTTGTGTAAAATGGCTCAACTCGACTGAATCTGTACTGCCTTAACGTGGGTGGAGCAGCTCGTCAGGCAACGCTGTTCCCACAGCTGAGAAACAACACGCACAGGAGCTCTGCTTTGGTCTTGAAAGGCTGCAGCTTTTATTCGCTGAAAACAAACTCAAAACACCACTGTACATTTACAGTGTTGTTGCTTTATATTCTGCCAGAACGACAGCTTCACTGCTCACATCTCCTCCGCTCGGCACGCATTCACCATCACTCTCTGCCATCATAAACTGTAATCAGTCTGCCAGTTGCCCTCTCTCATGCTTGTTAAAGTTAGTTACACATTCATCGCAATACACTACTCAGACTGTCTATGCTCTGGCCAGTCTGCAGTGTTTGTGGCCTTATCTTTAACATCGGGACAAAACCCCAAATGGTCCTAGGCTAGAGGGATGTTTCCTCTTTTTTTACTGGTTAGTTTATCCCCAGACGCCATGCTGCTGCCTCTTATGGTAGCCATGTTTGTCTTCTCAGCTGTTCTGCAGCACAGAGACTGACCCCTGCTGGCGTAAGCTGCACACTCCAATACAGCATCTCCTCATCAGTTTAATAGAAAGAGGAGCTTCTGTGGTTAAGATGGGACTGAAAATCATACTGTCAGGATTTCTTAACACTCTGGTATACTGTAATACCTTTATACAGTCCAAGCCTAATACCGTATGCAAAAAAATGCATGATTTTCGCCCCAAACTGCGCAGGAATAGCATAAAGTGAGTTTGTTTGTGAAGTGGAAACTCCTGGGTACCCCTAGAACCCATTTTTATTCAGATATCTTCAGGTGAAAGATCAAGGGACCCCTTTGACGGTCAATACGCTATTTTTTCACTTGCCAAAATTAATCCTAGTGTAATACCACGGATTCCATGAGTCTTCTGGTTTCATTTGATACCAGGATCTTCACTAACTTTAAAATTCAGGCGGCTATCGCCTCCGAAAGTGAGTGATGTCGGCACAGGACCTGGATAAAAGGTTAGGAAGATTGTGGAAGACAGAAAACAGCCATAGTCACTCAATCATCCTGTCCTCTGTCATCGTCTCTCTGCTGATGTGGATTCACTACCTGGCAGGTGAGGCTGGAAGAAGAAGCTTGTTTGGGAGAGTTTTCTTAGTTTTAACATTTGTAGGCTAGACAGTTTTGTTTTTGCTTGTTCATAACAATTAGCTATTAGCCTAACAAGCACAGTATGACTGTGTAAAACCAGTGGTGGATGGAAAACGTAGTTTTTTTTGGGATTGATTCCATTCCCTTTTCACTGTCTGTCTGTTGAGCCATTCCTCATCTGAATGCAATTATCTACTTTTCTACTATGATGCCAAGAAGTGAACCTGCTCACCTGAATGCAGCTTCATTCTGTTCCAGCTGCACCTGGTCCAGTGTCGAACCCTGGATGGGGTTGACGAGACGCACCAGCGAGGCCCACTGTCCGGCTCCGGCTTTAGGCGCACCGAAAATGGCCTCTGGGAGGTTCTCGTTGAGGAAGGCAGCAGCCATCTCAGCAGCCAGTTCTCTTTCATCCTCACCAGCGGCCTCCACCATCTCCTGCAGCCGCAATGGAAAAAAAGAACAAAGCAGGTCAGCAGTTTGACCAACATGATCCATCTTTTCCACATTACCAGGGGACTGACACATTCAGTGGGACACACTGAACCAAAGCCCTGTGCCAGCAACACAGAGAGCGGTTTCATGCCTTCATGGAGGCTTTGAAGGGGCCTCTTGCGGGTTTATGATCATGGTCAATTTATGTTTGATTATTTCATCAACACGATCTATCCGACTTCTCACATGATTCCACCTCATTCACACCAGTTTATATGGAAGAACTTGGATGCAGCGATACGTTCTGGGGTCCTCCGATTACTGGACTCCTTCCTGCTGAGTAAGTACTCAGTCAACAGTAAATAAATCAACAACTATTTTGATTAATGACTACTTGGTTTAGTCATTTTTCAAGCAAAAAGGTCAAAGGTCTACTGGTTCCAACCTCTCAGATGTATGAATCTGCAGCTTTTCTCTGTTGGATACCAAATTCAATCAAAGATCTTTAGTAGAACTGTAAAGATTAAGCAATTGATAGATTAGTACATCTAAAAAAAAAAATAGTTTCCAGTTATTTTTCAAGCAAAAATGTCAAAGATTTTCTGGTTCAGTGAAAGTAAACAGTAGATTAGTCTATAATGAAAATCATTAGTTGCAGCCTGGTCTCAGGAGGAGATTTTCAGGACTCTTTCCATCATGGCAGGGAATTCAATAAATCTCTGATATGAAGCAGAGCAGCTGAGGCAGCAGAAGAGGCAAAACTAGAAAATATTTGATCCATAAACAATGATCCCGTGATAAAGTTGTGTTTTTGTAAAGTAATCAGTGAGGCCCAGCCCCATGAAACACTCTGCTCCACCATCATTCTGTCAACAAACCTTCTTGTGTCATTTGTGGTCTGTTCAACATTAAATTTATCAAATTAAAAACATAAACAGATCTGGTCTTAGAAAACAAGGATGATAGACAAGTTCATTTGCATATAAAGTGGGGAAGTCACATCTGATCACGAGTGCTTTCTCCAGACACATGTGGGGACACATTCTAATGCCAGGTGTGAACTGTTGTACTCAGAGTTGTCAACTTGGGACCGGATCACCCACGATGCATGTTAATACCAAACAGACTCTGTTACAAATGATTCAGTCCGTTTTTAATTCCAACATGGAAAAACAGTGAGACATCTAACCAACAGACCGTCTTACTGACTGCTCTAATAAATGCATGACTGGCAGGGACCAGGAGAAGGTTTTTAGCTCTGCCAGTAAGATGATTAAAACATTTTCACTTCATACCTCAGCCATCTGTTGCTTTCTCTGAGCTTTGGTTGCCTCTGTGTAGGCATTGTGGTCAGTCTCGATCAAGATGAGGTTGTTGGTCTCCGGGTGAATCACAAATTTCCTGGGAGTGTACTGCAGTGGAAAGGCCACCTGGTTGAAGACGGCTCCTAATTTCTCCAGAGCCAAGATTCTGTCAGACAGAGAGTGAGAAAAGAAAGTTAGAGGGGGAGAAGGAGACAGAATTACAAATCATTTTTTCTCAATAATAATAATCATATTTTCTTTAAAGATAACAGACATAAAACTGTTTCTCATGGCTGAGAAGCAAAGCTACTTCTCTCATTCACAAGGGTCAAATTAACTTGACAAATGTGGCTGACTAAGTAATCTGCTAACATGTCTAACTGCTGTAATGTATATCCATACCTCAGTGTGTTGGTGGAAATGGCCACGATGCCTTCAGGACATTGCTCGGAGGCAAAGCCGGAGGCGTACTCCAGAGTCTCATAAGACAGCGGGGTCAGATGGAAGCGAGACTGGTAGGAATAGCTGAGCCAGGAGCGACTGGACATGGCCAGCACCTGTCAGTGAGAAGACACATATGTGATTATCGGTCTTCACAGACGCTACGAATTCCTACTGGTTCTTAGAGAGTAGATTTCTACTAAAACTTAGTCTGCTCAGCAGCTAAAAGACTTAATAACTTGTGTGAGACCAAACAAATCATATGTATCATTTTGTATTTAAGTTGAAGTTATTGTGAATTGATTATATGTAAATGTCTGAGTCGCATACCGCTTCCTGTCCCTGCATCCTGACTCTGAAGAGTTTGACAGGTCGTGACCCCAGGTAGCGTGTTCTGGTATCTGACAGGTCACCTGTCACTGGGTCCAGCACAGTCCTCAGCAGCACACCGTTCTGAGAAAGTGGATCAAACACACACAGACACACAGATTACTACAGGGTTTGTACAGCTCTTTAAGAGCAACACTGTCCAGTAGACAAAAACGTCAATTTAGCACCCTGTTTTAAAAGTACCTACACAAAAGCCTTTTGAAACCTTTATCATCACATCAAAATTGTTTGTGTAAATGCAATTGCAAATCCCTCTATACCCAGAGCAATCATTGCATATTTTCACTGTTTACATATATTTTACCAGCTCCTCATATTAACTTTGGTTGTATGCTGTGATATGTCATTCTTTTATGCTTACTAATTTAATGCTTTCAAGAGTAAAGGATCAAAGAACTTATCCTGCTATGATAAATATGACAACAGGATTGTTGCAGTTCAAATTTTATAACTTTTTTGGTTTATGCGAACAATTGTGTAGATAAAGTACCATATATATTAAAAACTTTCAACACTGTACAAACCCTGTTTCTAGATGAGGTGATCTAAAATCTATATCCTGAATAAATGTTAATTTAACCCTCAATAGTGTTAAATGGAAATAGACAATAACCTTTTTACGTTAATTAACATCAGGACTTCTGGTTAAATATCACAGGTTGTTGCAGAGAGTCTTAGAATAATTAAACAGGACTTAGAATATTGAAAATTTCGGTACCCAACTGTAACATTCTTCCTCCAAGACAGATGTGCTTTTACACTGATGAGACCCAAGTGTGCTTGTGTTATATGAGTCTTTACTATCAGTTCATGAAGACATTCAGAGTTGTCCTGCTGGATGTTCCGCTTGTGTCGCCTTTTTCACTGGTGTGTGATTTAAAAGCAAAACTTCTGGAATGAGTTTGGTGAATGAGAAAGAATACCTGAAGCCCGATGTTGAGGTAGAGGAAGCCGATGGTTCCCTTTTCTCCAAGTTCATCCTGCTTCTCCACCCCTCCCATCTCGACAATACACAGACTCTCCGGCTGGGCTGGAAGGGCCTGCATACTCAACGGCTGCAGGCAGTCCTGAACGTGACAGAGATTCAGAGGGTTAAGATCATTTCAACGTATAAAACAGTCTCTAAGTGTAAAGACAAATATTTAGATCAAACAGGTGCTCTTCCTTTAATTTCCTCCTTCCTTCTAACCACTTACTTGCTTTTGGGAGTCATCAATAAATAGTGAACCTCTGACTGATTCCAACTGATTATATTTGATCCTATTTGTACATGGATTTTATTTTTCTTTCTTTCATATTCTTGCAGACTGCATTTGAAAGACACGCTGCTTAAGCACCCACATCAAAAAACACTCAAAACCTCACACCAGTCCTTTCACATGGTTGCTGTTTTTCATATCTGCAATATACACAAAGTGCACTTACTTCTCAGGGCCACTTTGTGCCATCAGTGCACAGTTTTGGCCAGTGACTGTTATTATTTTAATGTTTATGCAAACACAGTTCATAGTGCTGGCTAAGTTCATCAGTGGTTTTCAATATAAAACTTTGTGAAGTGATTTCAGTGTGTGTATCAGTACTTTTTCAACATTTTCAGCACATTAGCACATTTTATTATGGACTAATAAAACATGCAGTAGCACAACAGTTATGTGGGTTAGCAGTTTAGGTTAGAGTTAAGTTGTTTGTGTCTTATGAACCACAACAAAAAAGAAGAACCCAAACAAATTAGTTTTGGCTGGAGGGGATTCATTGTGGACCACAGAATCAAAAAAACAATAAAAAACAAATGAAAGTAGTGTTAAACCAGATGCCGGAGTGTTACAACCACATTTGGAAGCTAAGATGGTGCTTCTGTTCATACCGAAGGGTCCAGGGAGATGATTCGGACAGTGTTGTCGACCAGACCCACAGCCAGGAATCTGGAGCGCTGCTCACCAGGTGGAACGTTGGCCAGGCTCATACAAACCACATCTGCAGACATCTCCTTCCGCTCTGTGTACTCATTCAGCTGGCCGGACTGCAGAGAGGAGGAAGGAGACGACGGGAGAAACATTATTACTATGCAGAGTTTCTGTCATCTCAGGTCTTTACAATGAAGGTCTTTAATATGGTAAATTTTCAATATGACTCACAAAGGTCATAGCACATGATTATATATAATATACACATGACCTGTAATTAGAAGCTGTAAAGTGTATATTCAAAAGAGGCTTTAAAAATGGGAAATACGCATCACAAAATCTATCTACCATTCCAAAAGACATGAAATATTACAGACTTTACCAGATGCCATAATTGGGATCTGCTGTATTGGATAAACCCTCAATTCATTTAGAGATTCCACTGACATCTGTCACTTCACACGAGGTCAACGCATGAAGCATGAAGTCATGAAGTGCTGAACACGTAACATCAGTAACACAATGACTCTGATTGAGTAAAACATCGACTGTCTTACCGGATCCATCTCGAAGTAGACCAGCTCCCCTCCAGTGAGCGCGATCACAACCTGCCTCTGGTTCACAGCACAGCGGACGATGGTTTTTTTGCCGGGAGTCTTCCACTCATTCACACGCTTGTCTGCTCGGATGTGGCGGATACCATCTGGGTACACCTGTATGTGGATGCAGGGGTGGAGGGAACAGAAGAGATAAGAGGTAAAGAGTAGTTTTAATTGTTCATATTATTTTATATGTTCTTATTCCAACATCATATCCTGCTTTAACCACCACAGACGCAGCAAGGTAAGCAGCATCACATTCAAACATTTAAACCTCTTACAGATCAGTTGGGGAGGGGCTGGGATTTGGATGTAAGCAACTATATGAGGACGATGTTAAAGCTCACTGCACCCACCTGCACCAGGGCGTCTTCACCGAGCAGTGAGCAGGAGAGAGTAGGCGTCGTTCCCAGAAATCCAGAATCCGTCACTTCCTCTACAGTTTCTCCGATGGACAGAACCAGAGTAGCGTTCACGAAAGACACGATGATGTAGGCGTCAAACTCGTCTAATGACAAAAAGGAGCAGAAACAAATACAAAGCACTGATTAGGAAACAATGCGATGCCGTGTTTGATTCCATCGTTTACAAAGACAAAGTTGATGTGACTAATCTACTTGTAAAGTCATATAGAGCTTAACTGGTTAAACGATTATTAAGGAAGTCAAAATTCTCTGAATATTTTCTGGTTTCTTTACTCTGTGACAGCAAACTGAATATCTGAGTTGCAGACAAAACAAAGATATTTGAGGACGTCCTGTTGGGCTCCCGCAAACAATGATCACCTTTTTATTGACCAAACAACTCACTGATTAATTGAGAAAATAATCAACAGATTAATCAATGATGAAAATAATCATTAGTTGCTGCTAGAAAGTCATCACACGACAAAGTATAGTCTTCTGCTAACAAACATGAGGTAACATCTTACTTGACACAAAAATAAAACCCCATAAAATTTAAAAAATACACTTAAAAGAACCTTAAAACATTTGCCATCTTCATCTTATTACGATTCTGACATGAAAACCAAACCCCCCTGAGAAAGAAAACTCTTATTCTGGCATCACAATGACTTTTAGAAGAAACTTTTTGCAGACCAATATACCGCATTTACATTTTTCCAACCAATTATCTCATTTGAACGAAAATAAAACAACTCGAGTGCCTTCAGATTCTCGTCTCAGAGGACAGACACAATGAGGACAATGTCATGAACATCATTCTGAAACTAGCTGTGGATCTTCTCTCTCTCCTGCGCACTCGCACACAACACAGATCTAAAGAGTGATCTCTGTCAGCTGTGGTGGAACAATGTGACAAAATGTAAAAACTATTCGACCTCTGGGAAATGCACTGTTTCACGAAGTATTTTAAACTGAAGAGAAAACACACACTAACACTGAACACCCGCCTGCTCATTTTGAAACATATTCTTCACTTCCCTCTGCTAAACAAATACTAGACTAAAACAAAGGACATCCACATGCAAGATGCTCTTCAAGCAGGGACTCTGCAAAATCAGTGACCCACCAATGGCCACTTAATTCACACAAGATTTTTGTCTTTTTAATGAAAACAGATCAAACATTTTCAAAGGCAGAGGTTGATAGATTACCGTCTTACAAAAAGCACAACCTGTAATGTCACCAATCATCCTATAAATCCCAGTCTCTATTGGCTGTTTTTAACTGCCTATAAGCTGACACAGTACATTAGCTTTATAAACCTTTTACCTTCCACGTGTCTGCGTACTGTCCACACAGCGTTGGGGTTACCGGGCAGCTCAGACACAGCCATCTCTGATACCTGATGAGAGACAGATAGTGAAGGAAATCGGATTTAAAACATGAAATATCACACATTGTATAGGTACACAGTAATGGTTTCAGCCCAGGATGTTACTAAGTCATGATTCCTTATAAGACTTTCAGAAGTCAGCAGGAATCCTACAGTCCTCCCTCGAGATTGGATTCCTTTGCTGGTTGTATTTTTTGCTCGATTTTTGGGGCGATATTTGTCATATTATTTTGCTAATGTGACAGACGCTGCTCTACAACACACTCTCATACAGCGGCACAGTTCACACCCACTCAGTCAGAGCCGAGTGCTCTGAACAGGGTGAGGAGTGAGAGATAAACAGCCCGCAGAGTCAGACTCTTTGCACTCTTTTCATGCGGTGAATTAAGGATTTGATTCCACCAAACCAGAGTTGGTGATTGTTGGGAGGGTGGACAGTCTATCGGGTAGTTTTGATGGTTTTACATGTTTTTCTCAAATGTTTGAATGGAGTTAAATTTACGATTTAATAAGCCAATGAAGCTTGTCTTAGTTTGGTAAAATGGAGAAGCTTGAATTCAGAAGGTGCACGGTTATATTTTTCTGTTTAAAAATGAAAATAGGTGAGAGAAAGTTGAATTTCTTGACAATTTTGGAGTTTATTTTGTTTATTGGTGTGGTAACATTCATTAGTTTATTTAGTGAACATATGCAACGTCCAAAATGTATTGCTGCTGCCATAAATATCCCAGAGGTTGATGGTCGGTTGATGTACTGACAATGGCTGGTTGGAAACTTTTAACACATCGTCCCAACCCCTATATATATATATATATATATATATATATATATATATATATATATACACACACACACACACACATACATCTATGCTTTGTGTAGTGGTTGTTAATAAACTGGATTTATTAAAACAGGGGTGTATCTGTTCTATTAGATAC
>JAJHUR010084426.1:29526-40257 GCA_027495735.1 Lutjanus campechanus
ATGTCACCAATCATCCTATAAATCCCAGTCTCTATTGGCTGTTTTTAACTGCCTATAAGCTGACACAGTACATTAGCTTTATAAACTTTTTACCTTCCACGTGTCTGCGTACTGTCCACACAGCGTTGGGGTTACCGGGCAGCTCAGACACAGCCATCTCTGATACCTGATGAGAGACAGATAGTGAAGGAAATCGGATTTAAAACATGAAATATCACACATTGTATAGGTACAGTAATGGTTTCAGCCCAGGATGTTACTAAGTCATGATTCCTTATAAGACTTTCAGAAGTCAGCAGGAATCCTACAGTCCTCCCTCGAGATAGGATCAAAACAATATGATGATAATACAGATATGTATTAAGGTTGGACGACTGGTTGATGAGGGGCTGATTCCTTTGCTGGTTGTATTTTTTGCTCGATTTTTGGGGCGATATTTGTCATATTATTTTGCTAATGTGACAGGCGCTGCTCCGCAACACACTCTCATACAGCGGCACAGTTCACACCCACTCAGTCAGAGCCGAGTGCTCTGAGCTGGGTGAGGAGTAAGAGATAAACAGCCCGCAGAGTCAGACTCTTTGCACTCTTTTCATGCGGTGAATTAAGGATTTGATTCCACCAAACCAGAGTTGGTGATTGTTGGGAGAGTGGACAGTCTAACGGGTACAGTTTTGATGGTTTTACATGTTTTTCTCAAGTGTTTGAATGGAGTTAAATTTACGATTTAATAAACCAATGAAGCTTGTTTTAGTTTGGTAAAATGGAGAAGCTTGAATTCAGAAGGTGCACGGTTATATTTTTCTGTTTAAAAATGAAAATAGGTGAGAGAAAGTTGAATTTCTTGACAATTTTGGAGTTTATTTTGTTTATTGGTGTGGTAACATTCATTAGTTTATGTAGTGAACGTATGCAACGTATGAAATGTATTGCTGCTGCCATAAATATCCCAGCTGAGATGCGAGAGGACGGGAGGAGGTGGGAAGAGGTTGATGGTCGGTTGATGCACTAACAATGGCTGGTTGGAAACTTTTAACACATCGCCCCAACCCCTATATATATATATATACATATATATATATATATATACATCTATGCTTTGTGTAGTGGTTGTTAATAAACTGGATTTATTAAAACAGGGGTGTATCTGTTCTATTAGATACACGTGTGCCGGATGCCTGAAAAACATCTTTCTGTGTAGACAAGCTGTTATATAATGCTCCTTCTCACACTTGATAAAATGCAGACAGACATGCATAGTGAGTGATTTTAATCCATGCAATCCTGCCAAATGTCCAACGACTCAGGACTTAAAGCACCACACAAGATATATCTGGTCTACATTTTCATAATTCGAGAGATAAACTGACTGCATGCATTGCAGATCGTGCGTGTGTGTACAACATTTTGATAGTGTTGTCTGGAGGATGAGGATAATCTGACTGAAGCATTATTGTTGTGACAGGCTCACAACATTTATAGTGTGAGTGAATGTGTTGAACACAAACATGTGAAAAGATGCAGAACCAGAAATATCTACCGACCAGTGACTGTGTGGAGTCGTGTTTGTGAGCAGTGAATGATGACACGTGGTGGTATAAACAGCAGATTGAGTGTTTGTGCCGAGATCAGAGTGATTTACAGACTCTTCAGCTTTTATTCAGAGAAGAGACATGAACAAACTCATCACTTTCCAGCCAGCAGTGTGTGTGTGTGTGCGTGCCTGTCCTCGCCTGGGTGCATGTTATGTTGGTAAGTGTGCGTGTACCTCCAGTCCGTGTCTAAGGACCCTCAGAGTGGACCGGGGTCCTCGTCCACAGGCGACATACAGCTGTGGTGTATCTTCATTGGCCAAATCCGCAATCTGTCAGAAACAGGGAGAGAAGTTTAAGCCAACAGAGAAAAACACTGCTCAAATCTAAATCAAGACTTTTTATAACACCAATATAAGGCTGCAGCTAATGATTATTTTCATAGTTGATCAATCAGTTGATTATTTTCTTGAATAACAGTTGTTCTAAAATTTCTGAAAATTGTGTAAATGTTGATCAGTGTTTCCCAAAGCCTCAGATGGTGTCCTAAAATATCTCATAAAGACAATAGGAAACTGAAAAATATTCACATTTAAGAAGTTATCGGAGAATTTAGATTTTTTTTAATTTAAAAAATACTCAAAACAATTGATGGATTATCAGAATAGTTGGTGATTAATTTAATGATTGATTAATAATCAACTAATTGTTGCAGCTCTACAGCAAGAGTAACCTGACATGCCTGATGGTTTGTTCCACAGAACCATCTGGGAGGTCCTTCTTAGAAAATACACGCACACGTTGGCACACAAACACTGACCTGACAGGACATGATGGGTGATAAGTTCTCCTGTTCATCCACCAGCACAAGGTTCTTGAGGGGGCGGGGCTGGAAGAAGAAGGTGTCTCCCTCTTCCAGTGGCATCGCAGAGGAGAACTCCGGCTCCTCATCGTCGTCGCCCAGGTGGGCGATCTGGTAAAGGTAACTGAAGGAAAAGCATCACATGAGCAAAAGAGGTGTGAGACATTAAAAAAATGCAGGGAAAATAAAACGAGATAAAAAGAAAGAAGTTCTTGAGGACACAGTTACACTCAACAAAAATATAAACAGCACTTTTGTTTTTGCTCCCATTTTTCATGAGTTGAGGTTAAAAAAAAAACATATTTAAATCCCTGACAGTGAGAACTTCTTCTTTGCCAAGATAATCCATCCACCTGACAGATGTGGCACGCAGAGATGCTGATTAAACAGCTGGATTATGACACAGGTGAGCCTTGAACTGGTCGTGATAAAAGGCCACGCTAAAATGTGCAGTTTGATTCTGGGGGGGAAAAAAGCACAGACTATTTCACACGGGGCCTCAGATACCTTTTTTCCCAGGAGTGCAAAGTCATGACCTAACCCAACCAACAAAGACAAAGAGTCCAGCCAATCAGGGGCAGAGTACGGGGAGGGAGACTAAATGAACCTTTTGTGGGCACAGAAAAAAAATAAAATAGAACTTTTCCCTCAACTAGCTAAAAATGGGAGCAAAAACAAAAGTCTCAAGCCCAGAAAGAAAAATACAAGAAGGTTAAAAGCTGTATTCTGTCAGAAGGTCATACAAAACAATTGACTTACTGGTTTCCAAACTCTGAAGCCACAAACAAGAAGCCAGTCTTCAGGACACACATGGCTGTTGCCACAGGGATCGTGTCAAAGTATTTCAGCCGGATTTCTGTGACCTGAGAAAGAACACAGAGCTCTTTTACACACACAGTTTTGCGCTCAAACGTTTAGCTGAAGAATCAATCCACAGAGAATCCACCAATGATTTCTTGTAGCTCGTTATTCCTTTTGTTTTTCTCTGTTTCACATTAGAGGTGGGTGGTATTACAAGCATGCGAGACCTCACAGAAAATGGATTTGGCTAAATCGTTTGTTTCACTGCAGAACTGATTTTTATCTTCGCTCACCATTTCTTCATCTGTTTCCAGGGTAACCTTGAAGATGTCTCCCTGCTCAGTCTGGGCCAGGAAGAAGAACATAGATTTGGTCTTGTGGGTGGCTGAGCAGACAAATATCATGCCACGCTCTGGGTCATCCAGGTCGTTCTGCAGGATGAGACAGGCGAGGGGAAGGGAGCAGAATAAAAATAAATGTGCATACTGAGACGGAAACTGACCACCACAGACACATAAAAAAGTGAGTGGGTGTAATGACTTGAATTGGAACACAGACTTAAAATAAAGAAAAAAACATCCTCCCATTTGAAATGATACTACACTGGTTAACTATATTACTACTGATTACATTATAGCTTAAATCCTAAGGATGATATTATGATGCTTGCAGGAAGTTGATAGAGTGATAGAGCTGAGTGTGTGTAACAAGCATCACGATCGCTCTTTTCTTTTTTAAATGCAGTATTTGTGTAATCAGGACTCACCCTGCGTCGTGGGATGGGACAGCGAATGTCAGGCTGGTCTCCAAAATTCTTGTAAGTGATGTAGTTCTCAGAGCAGATCAGAACTCCGCTGGGCCCATCTGAACCACCGGGGACTGAGCAGAGAGGAACATTTAGTGATGGATGAGTTTCTTTTTCAAATGATGATGAACAGAGTGAAAACAGCTGGAGTCCAAAAGCAGGATGGGCTCTTGTTTTCCGATCCAAGGCTTTCCCTCACTCACAGCTCCTTGGCGTGTTGCTGTGTTGGTGAACTCGTGCTGAGATCAGAGGTGTTGAATCTTTCTCCAGAGTTAGTCAGAGAAGAGACATGACAAGCTCATCACATCTGCAGCACTTTGATGATGAACCCTTTGTTATCTAACAAGCACGCGTGTTATCATCCCACAGCCATGTCAGTACACAGCTTCTTCTGAAAGCAAGTCCTAGAAAGTTGCATTTTTTAAAAGATATTTCTGGATACATTTCATTTCCACTGTCCCTGCTTATTAGCTGGGGAAAAAAGTCCTTGATGATATTAATCACTGGAACAGTTTTCCAGCTACAGTCTGAAATGAGTATATATCAAGGTAGAATTCCCAAAAGTATATGCTAACAGTAATTTAGACCCCAGTATTTTTATTAGGGTTTAACTTCACTGAACCTGACAGTCGGTATTTTGACTCATATGCAGGTAAGAAGATCACTGGCAGTGTATTTCTGCATCAGTGTGAGGCGAGAAATTAACTGAAACAAATTACAGACAGTCTGTAACGTTAGTTTTATCCATTTCTAACTAAAACGTGGCTCGCTGTTAATGAGTCTATTAAAATGATCAAAGCCATTGTGGCACGTGTCTAAATGCTTACCGGTGATGAGGAAGTTTCCGTGCTCTTCCAAAGCCTCGCTGTACTTGCGGACCACGTGATTCAAGCCGAGGTCCAGCTCGTAAAAGGTCAGTGTCTGTTGTGTGTTTGCAGCAGCTTCCCCTGTCGGGTCATTGTCAGCTTCCTGAAAAGAGCAATGTACAAGATGAGAGGTTTTCAAAAGGAGTCCATTGTTAGGCACAGTACAGCCCGACACACTATGGGGATGGTGGCAGCAAAATGAATTATACAATATAAAAGGTGTCAGAATATTCAACCATACTTGTTACAAACGGCACTAGAAAATGAAACTTGTTTCTCTAATGTCTCTCATGATTGTGTGCAGCACAAAAGGGAACAACTGGCATCTTGTTATACCAGCCTGTTGTAAAATGGTCAGTGACTTGTAACCTTGAGATCAGGGCTGCACGATTCTTGTAAAAATGTGAATCATGATTTTTCTTCCAAAGACTTGAGACCGCAATTCTCTCACACAATTCTTGTTTTTTTTTGCAACAAAACTTTTATTGTACTCTTACACACTCAAGTAAAAAAGACACATCTGAGACACCGTCTACACAGGGCTATAAACAAATGACATATATATACATACTCAAATTTAAAAGCCTCTTGTAACAAAAAGAATACCTCAAGTCTCCTTTCCTCTCTGACTTTAGAACACCTAGTCAAATTTATCATCTTAAATGCTGCTGAGATCACGATTTTTTCAAAATGAATCATGCAGGCCTACTTGAGATCAGAGATGTTAAATCTTTCTCCAGTGATAGTCAGAGAAGAGACATGACAAACTCATCACATCTACAGTACAGGCTAGAGTATGCTATCATAAAGTCACCCCAAGCGTTCGTGACCTCACCTCATAGTCCATTTCGAGGCAGGCAAACATGGGGTTCTCAAAGCCGACATCGACTCCGACCACATGGTAGACCAGCGTGTTTGCTTTGTGGGCCTCCAGTGGAGAGGAGATGGTCAATCTTGCAGCTGCGTCTCTGTTCAGAATGTAAACCAGCTTCTGTTTCTCTATCGCACCTAGAAGGGGACGGACAGAGGACATCCAATATTTTCATTTCTTTCAACTTATGGCAACACTGTTTTATTTTACAACTACAACATTTAAATTAGGGCTGGCCAATGTACGAATATTATATCATATCATAATATGAGACTAGATATTGTGACAGATTTTGGGTATCATTATATCGTGATATATCTCGCCTTTCCCTGGCTTTAAAGGCTGCATTACAGTAAAATGCTGTACTTTCTGAACTTACCAGAGTGTTCTAGATGTTCTATTCTTTGTTTCTACCCACTTCTACCCCCCTGTAATTACAATCTATGCATTCTGATGAATTCATGCCTTTGTAATAAGCACAGACCCTGCACATTGTAATGCCAGTAATTAATAATCATATATGCCAAATATCTTTTACACAAACTGATAAAGTCTGCTCCAAGATCACTGCAGTCCAGCAAAATGAGCTGTGCTCCCTCCCTCAAGTTCTGACAGTAGTAAACGACATGTAAGCCAGTCCCTGTAAAATTTGGGAAAATGTCTGTTTCTTTTTCTCTGTATTTTATTTTTATTTATGTGAAGTGGGTTAGCAGTGAAACTTAACTTCCCTCCTGGGATAAATAAAGTTGTGTGAATCTGATTCAATTTAAAATGTCAGTGTCGACTGTTCTTCTTCAGTGCTGTACTGAAGTGTACCAAGTACAGTAAACCATTTCTTATGTATAAACTGTAGGTCAAGAGATTACAAAAAAATACTAATATAAAAAACACTGACACACTTTAATATGTTTTGGAGATACCCTTCCTTCATAGAAACATAGTGACTCTTTGACATGAATTCTTACCGATCATGACAGCTCTGCCTTTTGGATCGACAGCCAGGAACTGTCCAGGGACGATTCGCCGACAGCCACTCTTCCCAAATGTTTCCTGGTGGATCTTCTCAAACATGTTTTTGGATGGATGATATTCCAGGATGACAATACGACCGCTGTCACTTCCAACAACAATGTAGTCTACAAACACACGTGAACATGTGTGAATACACAAAACAAAGGTAGCACACAGAGTGAGAGAATGATGCTTTACACTTTCAGTCATGTCTGTGCGGTCATGAAATCATGTTGAACGTGTTTGTCCCAGTGGACGCATCCCTGGCTACATACCTTTGGTTCCTCCAGTGAGTCTGAAGGCCATCAGTGACCTCACGATGCCAAACACCTCCACTGTGAGCAGAGTGTGAACCTTTCCTGTGTTGGCGTCTGGCCGCAATAATTCCAAGATCTTTCCCCTGGAAACGACAATCTCCTGCATCTTGGTTCCTACAAAGACACAAACAGCTCTTTTCAGCATTCAGAGGGGATGCACCGGGAGCAATGTTCTTGGCCAATTCTGAATCCAGACTGTTTTGTTTTAATGGGTCTGACCATATTCACAAAAATCGACAGAATACACAAACATTTTTGAAACTTGAAATTAAATCGGATGTTCATAATAAAACAAATTCTTTCAAAAAGTGCTCCAGATTTCAGCTGGGCCTTATTAGATTATTACATTAAGGTTATGTACCCGGCCGAGATCATTTAAGAAACACGTTTTCATGTGAGCTCATCAAATTGATGTAAACAAACCGGAGACTCGTTCAGTGCAGCAGCTTGCTGTAGTAAAGCTTTGCAGTGAGAAAAACAGAAGTTAAACGAGTCTGAAAGAGAAAAGGAAAAGGAGACAGACAGTGATCTCACCTGAGAAGTTTCCATGGATGGCATGAGTGATGCCTGTGGCACGCTGCAGGGTGATGTTGTAAAGAAACATGGCTCCTCTTCTGTGGCTTCCCCCACAAGGTTGATCAGGGGCTGCAGACGGAGCACTTAGCCCAGCTCAAAACTGTGAGAAATGGAGAGCAAATACAGGGATTTATGAGTGGACGGTAATATTTCTGTTAATGCTGTGAACATGGACAGTCTTTGAAAATGCTGAAAATGGGAAATTTGAACATATACAAGCCCCTGAGAGTTAATAAATGTTCAAATTCACAAGCCACTCAATAGTAGCTTATTTCCTGCTTGAAATCCACCAGCCACTTTCGTATTACCAGCATTTGGCTGGTGCTAATTTTGCACCCTGGTCCTCGAATGGATATTCAAACTGAACAGGGCTGTACTGTTAAGGAGGTAGCACTACGGTAAGGTTAGCTAACTTGTTTAATAGTTGTGTTGCCAATATTTTTTTAGACAATGTCGATCAATTTTTCTCAAGGCCCAACGGTGCCGTTTTTCCCACAACCCAAAGATATTCAGTTTACTTACATAAAGGTAAAAAAGAAACTAAAACATATTCCTATTTAACAAACTAGCATCAGAGAATTTTTGACTTTTTCTTAAACAAGCCACAAACCAATAAATCACTCATCAAAAATAGCTATATTTAATAAAAGATTTCTAATCGATTAATCGATTAATTGTTGCAGCTCTAAACTCCTCACTATAAAGTCATTAAGAGTCAGCAGAGGGTTATAATGTTTGCTGGACACAGACTGAACTTGTGGTGCTAGTGTTTACATGCTAGTCGGCGAGCACTGCTAACATTAGCTTAGCAAACACTGGACCAACTTTCTGCACAGCCAGTCTGAATACCCATGAGTTACACTACTTCTCTTTGCTTATTTAGCTGTTCTTCAAAGCCACGGTAGCACAACACTGTCTATCTTTCGCCTTGCTGATTTCAGTTGGCAGAACTGTGCTTATAGTTAGCCTGTAAACTTGTATTCAACGACCTGAGAGCTCATTCATTGAAAGCGCCACTTTTGCCTGACGCTATCTCCTGTTTTCTTGCTGTATTACTAAACACCCTGCACACTTTCCATGCATTCAATGTCCATCTTAATGCGGACGAGCTGTAGATTTGTACGATAAAATATTTACCGGCGTGTTTGATAAGATGATTCTGATTTCAGATGGATTACGTTTCATTTATACAAACTATTTTCCTGCAACTTCGGGAAGCCGACGATGAGCCGCCGTTTCTGGGTCCTTCGTCAACCAAAACAGCGTCACGTGAGGTGGCCCGCGCAGTGCCTGAACGGAAATCAAAAGCGTGCTGTAATGACGCCGAGTCACCAGCAGATGTCGACAATGACCTCAAGATCAATACAGAGGAACACGGAGAGAAGGTGGAGGATATTGCATTTACTACGGCCATCTATATTCACTCTAAAAACTAATCGTGCTGAATTATTCAAATGCATATCTACATAGAGGAGACCGGAGGGAATTTTCTTTTTAAATTTTCCTTCATAACTCAGACAAATTGAAATACATTATTAATTTCAGTTCAGTTCATTCAATACACCAGTCATCTTTTGATATAAGAAACACATGTGCACTAATTAGTAATGCAGTTGATGTGTTTTCCACAAATAAGGACTAGACTATGATATTAAATTTAATGCAAAACACTGTATGTCGAATAAAAGCAAACCTCAAAGTAATCACATTACTCATGTAGTGTCTATTAATGTTACTTAAGATTTTTTTTATATGGTTCAAATTCTTTTAGATGTCAGGCATTGCATGCACTTAAAGCAAAAGTCTATTTTTATTTTGCAGAGGACTTGACAACTATTGGAGTGGTAACTATTTTAATCATTTGAAATGAGCTAAAAGTAATTTTACATTTAAATTTTGTGAAATGTGCTCATTTTCTAACAGAAAAGTATGTCAACGTAGACAACCACAGCGCTTACACTGGGCAATTAACCCTGAACGTGCAGCCATGATAAAAATCTTATATGCTAGCTAGCTACACCTATATTAGCATAGTTTGTTCATGTTAATTTTTAATCAATAACCTGGAGATAAAATGTATATAAGCTTAAATATGCAGTTAGACAGCAGAAAAAAAATACTGTACATCCAAAAAGTAACTTTTATACCTTAAATCTTTTTTTAAACTTCTGCCAAGGTGAAATGATGCTGCTCCTGTTCCAGTGGCAGAGATAAGAATCTTATCATAAGATCCTACTGAGCATGTTCAGAATAAGTGTCATCACTCTATCTCGTTTCTGATTGGAGAAAATGGAATGTGTTACATTTACCCCCCTGTTACAATCGCCCCCAGTCTCCCCTACTCTTAAAGTCTGACAGGTCCACCAGTTACTGCATCTATACAAACTCTGTGGGTTTCGTTTTCATTTATACAGAAACATTTAAGGGAAAAATTGAGTGTCTTACCTTTAATTTGTGTTGCAATGACATATGCTGGGAGCTAAAGAGCGCTCTGTCAGTAGTCAGGTAGTGTGATTTACACCAGAACAGAGGGGTTTTTTCCAGCTGGATCACCGGGTGTCCCCAGAGAGGTGAGGTAGTCATGATGGTGCAAAACCACAGCTGACACTGATGTCTGGAAATAAACACAGTCAGTGGTGTATGCTGTCTCTCCCTCTCTCTCACACACACACACAAGAGACTATTACAGTAGTCAGGAGGACTATTGAAACACTTCTTTGGCTTTTTATGGCGAGGCTGGCCTTATGTTTGGGTTGGATGTGCTCTGAGAGGAGACTACTCGTCTTTTTGACAATACCTAATATCAGCCCTGATGGATCCTCAGTTCCATGGCCCATTTAATGCGCTGAGTGAACCAGAAAATGGAAACTGAGCAGAAATGTTTTGGCAACCTGAGCGATAGAGCCTCATACACTTTAAAACATCCCACTGAAAAATCACCTCTGCAGCAGCCGTGCCACAGTGAACGTGGTGACTGCTGAGATTTTATGGACAAATGTGTTTTATTAGGAAAGTCATTTTAGTGCCAATACGTAACAAATATTTAGAATATTATTAGTAAAACCTCCAGTATTGAAAGATAAAATAAAA
>JAJHUR010084427.1:0-13999 GCA_027495735.1 Lutjanus campechanus
CCCCTCCCAACCCGAACCATCTCAGCTCCTGTTAGCAGTTCTCAGAATCCTCAGTTAATAATTAGATGATAATGAAAAAGGTTTAAGACGAGCACCCTTTTCACTCTCTGGGTGGATTAGCATGTGAGTGCTATGCTAATGTTTTTCCTTCCTTCTTCTCAGAAAAACTGCAGATGAGCAAAAGGGAAAGAGCACAAAAGCGGGAAAAAAAAGAAGGTTAATTTAGGATGAAATAAATGATTAACAGAGACCAATTGGTCATTACTGAAAATAAAAAGCAGTGTCTCTTTGAATGAGCCTGACATGGACCATGAATAACAACCCACTTACTGTGTAATTAATTGTATATTACGTATGGCTTTTATACTGTCTCCAAGGTAGGCACTGCAGGAACCTGTCTAAGTAATGGAGACCAGACAAGTAGTCTGACATACAGACAGAATTAGACAGCAGTGCTGCTGCAGCTGCTGGATTCATCTCTATACACCCCTACACACACACACACACACACACACACTGATCCCCCCAACCCCCTCATACATTTTTAATAGAATCTATTACTTCTGGATTAGCCGATAAGAGCTGGCCTGGTTAAATTCTATAATAGTTTGCATAATTGGTATCAGAGCAGCATATAAGAGAGACCCAGATTTCTCTCTTCTTCCCTCTCTGTAGAGAAAGAAAAAGAGGACACAAAGGTTCACATACAGGATAACCAAACAACCCGGAGCCACTCTGCTCTACGCTGCAAGAACACTCGAGGCCCGCGGCTGATAACAATGAGCCTCATTTCCATTGAGATTAACTCCTGTAAAAGGTATTACAACAGTGTTAAAAAGCGTTTCCTATACAATTCATGCGCAAGTACAAAATTTATGTAAATACGATCGCTGGGCAATATTCAGACAGATGTCCGGAGCATTCAGTCGGGCGTAAATCATACGGTGTTAATGGCTGGCTGTCTGGGATGGATGTGAACATTTCAGTTTCTCCCATGCAAAATTCCATGTGGTCATCATAAGACTATGTGTTACAATAAAGGTAAAATGATTAAAACCACACATCCACAAATGTATAACAGACAACATCCGCTGACAATCTTTAACAGGCTCGACTATCTCAAATATCTCCTCGTTACTGCAAAGACACATAACTGGGCAAAGGCAAATGCATATGTTTGTATGCACTGTCCAAGATGGTCCATCACAGTCAACTTTTATGGCATTGTTGAAATATTTCACTGTATTTAAATTGCATTTCCCCCCTTCACATTCAAACACCTCCCTATGAGGCTTTTCCATTGTCGGAAAACAAGTTGTTGGTCAAAAGCAGTGTAAAAGGTGTAGTAATTTGAATTTAGCAATTAAACTGATTGTTGGTGCCTTTTTTAAAATATAAGTTTGTAGCTCTTTTTAATACTTTTCATTGGTTAAATATTTGTGAAACCACAAATAGACCTAAAGGGTGATCAATAGCATTGAATCATGAAAAGAAAATGCCTAAAAATGAAGATTTCCTTCCAACAGTGACGATATATGAAATCTACATTCAGTCAACATCTAGTTACCACTACCTACTTTGGAATAAACTACAAATGAACTATGAAAAAGCTTACAGAACGACTTCATCTGCTTACTTTTATGTGTTTTTCAAATCGAAACGCTCACTCAGCAGTTAGCAAAAAGCAGTGAGTAGTTTAGAGCGCTGATGCCCTTCCCTGCCCTCCCTCAACATATAGGGGTTTATTGGTAACAGCATCATGTGGAAACCTACGTCAGGTCACATGGGAAAATGTTTTTTCATCATTTGAATGTTCAGATTTGAATACATAAGGAACACTACTGAGAAGCTTCAAAATGATATACAAACCTCAAAAAAACCTCAAGAGAAACTCTACACTCACACCTAAAGCATGTGCCCACATTTCTGTCAAATTGTGAAAAAATGAACATCACCTTTATTAATACATTCTCAAACAGTATTTGCAGTGGAATTTAATATCATAACACAGCAGCAACAAATGGTTTGAAATGTTTGAAAACCGTCCAGCTCCTTGGGAATCAGAGCTTGCACCATTAATTTCAGCAGCAGCAGCAGCCAGCATGAAGCATTTGTCTATGAGGTTTACACTTATAACAAGCAATTAATCATTTACTTTGAAGGTAATAAATGCCCTTTCTGTCGGTCAGTCTTTCAAAACAGTATTGGTATGACAATTATCTGTTAACCTACCAACCATATAAATATAGTAGGAAGATGATCCATACAGATGCGGAGATCAAATTTAGCCACTAATCCAAAGCTGCACAATTAAGTCTTATCTTGGAGAGCAGCCTTGGTGGGGAGTAGAAAGCCTTGGACTGACCCAAATCTGCCCTTGCCCACAGATGGTGCCAAGGTAAAAGAAAACACACTGCATGGGGTAAAGTCTGGCCAATGCCAAGGTAGCATTAGAGGGTAAACACAACCTTATCTTATCCTTATCCCAGTATGCACACCGAGACGCGCTGTCAAAGAGCTATGGGTATGCTGTCCAGCCTTTACAAAACCCTGACTTCAAAGATAACAGATGGCGAAAGAGTGAGCTGAAGGTTTTGTGTGGAAAGATAAGTTATTTTTCAAAAGAATCAAACTAGGATTTAGATTTAATGTTGACATCTGTCTGTCAGCCATCTCCCATCCACATCGACTGTTTTTAAAACAGAAGAAGAACAAAATTACAGAAAAAAGCATTCCTCCCAACCCCCACTTTCCCCCAAGCCCTGTCTTCTGGCTGTTTACTTTACTGTTACACTGTTAAGGGTCACTGATTCCTTCATGTCATTAAAATCCTCAAGCAAACATAAAACTCATTAGAAACTGTAGAGAAAATGCTACCCAGGCCGTATGGCTCTAATGTGGGAGATAACCTAATGATACGCTCTCTACCATCATGCATCACAGAAACATCAAAATGTTCTAGGAGAAAAAAAAAAGCTCTTTGATCTGTGGACCAACTAAAAATGTCATCATCTCACTGCCTTTCTATTTAGGCCAAAATGATGATGCATCAATTGCAATTTGGCGGTCTTAATCATTAATTTGAAGTAATGACTGAGACCCAGCGTGTAGACAAAATAAAGATTACAGGGAGCTCCAAATAACCCCAGCAGTCCTGTCCTGTCCCCCTCCCCATTGACCCCGGAGGCCCAGTCCTTAACCTTCCACCCTTAACCCCCGTCTCACCACCCCCTTCATCCTATTAGAATGAAAAGACCAATTAGACAGATTTCAAAAGATAGCAGGCTGCCTGTAATTACACATGACATCTCTTAGCAGATAAAAAGGTGATTACAAAGGGTGCAGGAGAGAAATTGCTAAGCAACCAAGCCATTGACATTATTATTAGAAGACGGTTGGGTGCATATTTTGCATCATCTTATCAGTCAGTCTCCGAACCATAAAATCCACCATACACATAACTAGCCCTTCAATATGAAGCTATGGATGACACGGCAGAAAAAGACATGACCTTAATCAGTCCTTGTACTGGCCGGGGTAATAGCCGTCCAAGAAAAGGTCATTCTCGTGGTGAGCCGTTTCCTCCATTCAGTAATTCGGTAGGCATGGAGATTGAGCAAGCCTGGGGAAACTTCACAATAAATCAGAGCTCAGCTTCGCTCCTGAAAAAGCAAAGGGAAGCAGGCAGCCAAATGACAAATCCCTTCTCCTCACCGAGTTGGAATTACTGCTGGGGTGTGATGTGAGATCAGAGGGAAACCCCCATGGGATACCTGCACATTGACTGCTCATAATACGACGCAATTTACGAGGCCCTCGAACAAGTTCAGGCACATTTCAAACAAAGGAAAAAACAAAGTAAGGATATGTCATTAAAACCTGTTAAGTTTTAACAGTCAAGTAGAGTATAGTTTATAGATTATATGACATGAGAAACATGCACGAAACATTCACTGGCTAAGCAAAAGTAGGAGACTGGGGGAAAAGGTAACATTTTCCCTCATAACTCACAGAATACTTGAAATATAGCCATCTTTTGATATAAGAAACATATGTGCAGTAATTAATCATATAACTGATAGATTTTCACTTAGGAGGACCAGACTATAATATTAAATTTAAAGCAAGAAATGTTGCACTGAAAAAAAAAATCATATTAACCAACTGAATCTTGCCAAAAGCCCACGTAATAGTAACTGCATTACTGCTGTAGTATCTAGTAATGTTTCTGAAGATATTCATTTTGTATGTGGTTCGAATTGTTTTAGATGTCAGACACTATAAGCATTTGAAGCCAAAGTCCATCTTTGCAGAAGATTAAGTAACTATTCTCATGGGAACTAGATTTTAATTATTTGAATTGATTTAAAAGTTTTTAATTTAGTGACAGATGTTCATTTTCTAACAGATCAGTACGTCAACACAGACAAACAAGGTGCCTACATTGAGCCATGTGGCTCAGGGGCAACTGTAACGTAGTGTTACAACTGACCCTCCCCAAGTCTCGCCCCTTTTTACTCTGTGATCTAATGGCAGTTAAGCAAGCTTGGTGCCCCTGTCAACTTTCTCCTTTCCTATTATTTGTACTAATTATGCACTGTGCCAGGCTTATCTATGTTCAAACCAAGATGGTTAAAAGATGTTGCTGGGGGACCTGTAGAAGCAAGTGTTTTTCAAACATTAGCTAGCTACTTAGCTAGCATTTTGCTCGACTTTAGCTAACTTAAGATGTGACCATATGCCACTTTTACAGGAAAAGGAGAAAGTTGACCGAGGTAGCAAGTTTGCTCAACTGTTATTGGAGCACAGAGCAAAAAGGTGCGAGACTTAAGGAGGGTCAGTTTCCCCCAGTCATGCAGCTATGATAAAATCTTGTATGCTAGCTAGCAACAACTACATCAGCATAGGTTGTATAAAATGTATGCAAGTTAAAATACAGTTATCTAAACTTTAGACAGTAGACTTGTTGATCCTACTCCATTTCCACAGTCTTTATGTTTGTCTTCATGTTCAAATTGATGAAAAGACAATTGCTCTTAATGTTCACTGTGTACACTGTCGTATTGTTGTGACGTCAGGTGTATTTATGTTGGTGAACTCGATGGGCACTAGATGGACCTTGCCCGAGTTTCCCACTTGAAATTTTGACTTGAACGACCGTTCTGTTGCACTTTTCCGTGTCAGAAGTGATTTTTTTCCAAGTTCTTGGCGCAGTGGATTGCAGTTTAGGTGCCATCACTCTAGCTGGTTTCTGATTGGGAGAACTGAGTGTTTTACAATTGCCCCTGACATCCCCTATTCAAACTGCAGATAGATTTTACAGTGAATGAAGTCAGCCAACACATTTTATGATGAAAGGGGCATGAGGCACTAAATTCTTTATTATGACGCTGTGGTAAATCAAAGGCCACAATGCCATGATTTATATTTATAGAAAATCATACATGAAAGAAATATAAGCTTATTCCTGGTAGTCACCGGCCTCAGAATACAAATAAAGCAATCGCGGTTGACATATTTTCCTCTTTTGGTCAGAAAAAAAGAAGAGGGGGACAATAAAACAGCAAATTGCAGGCTTTTTTCTTCTCAGCCTCTGGTGGGAAGCTGTGACATCCCATCTCTCTGGGTAATAAAGGATCTGGCACAAGCAGGAAAAGCATGCAGGGTAGAATTTCACACCTGGCCAATAATCTATAGGCCCCTCTGCTGCGGCTAACCTTCAACCTCGGCTGCCACCGGTGCAGTGAGGTGCGATGATCCCACCTCCGGCTTCTAGACAATAGAAATGGAAACCTTCAGAGGCAGCTCTGAATGACCGATAATATACTTCAAAGCATTTCCCGTCTATCCACTGAGATGCTGACACATAAAGCGCCTTTCACTGCGCGCAAAGCCATCATTCAAACAAAGATGTCAGGGGAGGATGAAAAAGATGAGACTAGAGCAGTTTTGAGAGGAAAAACATTAAAAAACTACAGATGTATGTTGTGAAAATGTTTCTCAGATTATAAAAAACAAATTAGGCTTACAATTCCCCTGTTGAATACATTTTAGGGAATAATATGCCATTAACTGAGTTATTCTACATACTGAATATAAATCACACACCTCCTCGCTGGATTCGGCGCATATAAATACACATTAGCCAATAGCAGGACAGTGATATATAGTAAAGGGCGAGACGCTTCTATCCATTAGTGCGCACTGGACATCTTTCACCACTTTAGCGCTGTCGACCTAAAATCAATGCAGGGATCCTGACATCATACATTTTAACGTCTTTACAACCCCAAATATTTCTCTTTTTCTGTTATTGTCATATAATTAAACAGCTACAACGTTAAAAAATTCAGACGGCACAACTAAACATTTCCTGCACTGAGAAAAATCTTCAACTAGCCCCTTACACATCAGGATGGAAATAAGAAACATAATCAATGTCTTACAGAGTTTGGTCTTATCATAAGGCTTGTTTATCTTTGGTTCTCCACGGCTGATTGGTTGTTCTCCTGCTCGGAAGGCGTATTTCCTCTGCAAAAGCCTTTTCGCCACTGATTTCGCGATGCGCACTGGAAACCTCCGCAGATATATCCATGGATGAGGCTGGCTCCATTAATTGTACTTCCTCCACATATTTAACACTCGCGTAAAAAGATAATTTCACCGATTGTGTTTTCTGTTCGGCCGCTTGTATCTCATCTCGGCAGCCGACCAAGCAGTGTGTGCCACAGAGAGTGATGTCGGTATGGAAATGAGTCCCCCTGCACTGTTGAAACCGGCTCTGGGCCAATCAATCACGGCTGTATTTGAATATTCCCACGGCTCGGCCAATCGTATGAAAGAGAAGGCGGCCGCTGCCGTGATGCCAAACCCGTCAAAGTAAGCACGTTGCTGTTTCGCGGAAACATTTAAAGGAGAAGAGCGTCTGATATATTAATCCAAAACAAATGCAAGTTTTTTGGTTTATCGTGACTCCTGCACGTATCGATTAAGAAAGCTTCAAATCCGCTCTGAGGTGTAGATGTGATTCTGCAGCTCAGCCAATCAGCGGTGCTTTATTTACTCTTCGTTGGATCAGGTGTGCAGGAGCAGAGCTGGAGGACAAAGCTGCATCACTTTAGGATAGATAGCCTACTACTACGTTACCTGATTGCATTTTGTATTAAAACAATAACAAAAACAACAAAAGACACTTCAACTTGTTGAGTCTAATGTATATTTTGTAAAAATGTATCATATTTTAGTATAAGCCTTTCTGTAGTCCATTATAGTGCATTTGTGTACTATATAAATATTCTGTACACATCATATTATATAGATAAGGCTTTTCCTACTATTTTCAATCATACATATGTCCGCTATATGTACATATGCTGGAACTGACCATGAAGCTGACTTTGAGTTTGGACTTTGACTTGATGTAGGCATCGTTTTAATGTAGTTGGTCTAAATGCAAAAAATGCAGTGCTTTTGTGTGTACTTACATACTTTCCACAACAGTGGAGACACTTTATTTCGCAGCAACATTTTGGTATGAAACCCTAAGGTAAACTCTAAAGGTAAATTGGTGTTACCAATGATACTAATTAGGGTCCAATTTATTGTAGCAGAGCCTTTCCCGTGAGCCAACACACAGAAAGCATCCTGACTATTTAACCTGAATGGAATGGAACCTTTGTTAATATCATTTGTGACACCTGACTTTACCCTACTATTTCATGTCAAAATGGCTGCTGTGAAAAAGCTCCATAGGTACACCTTAAAATATACTGCAGTCCAACACAGCTACACCGTAGCCTCATAAATTACAAAAGCATTGAATCAGCATATATCAAACACACTCAACAAAGCTCATAGATGATACACTTTAATCCTCCACTTGTGTTTTATACAGAAACTTGCTGAACCTAAAATTCCTAAAAATCAAGCATCTGTGGTAAGTACAGGTTTAACTCATCACAACATCACAGACAAAACATAATATTTAAAAATATACGGGAAAGTCTTTCCAATGCAAATGATCATTTCATGACTGGCAGCAAACTGAGAACTAATTTTACTACAAATCCAGTCTTTCAGGTTAGAAATTTCTCAGGATAAGAGCTTGTCACAATTTGTTTGTGTGCTATTTTCACAGCACTGTTAACAATATTGACAGATCATGAAATAGAGGGGCGGACACAGGTGTTACTAATGATGCCAATTAAGTTTCAGTTCATTCAGGTCAGACAGAGTTGGTGTGCTGCTATTGTGCATGCTGGTTCATTGTGAAGGCTCTGCTACACTAAATAGAATGGGACTTTAATTAGTATCATTGGTAACACCTGTGTTTACTCCCGTTTCATATGAATATGACTGCTGTGAAAAAGGTCTATTCCAATATACGCATTTCTGATAGACAACTGGTAAAAACTTATTTGCTTTTTTGTAGAAAGATTGACACCACTCTTCAACCAGTGGCTGGTTAGCTTATAGCTTAGCATACCTTGTAAACAGAGGGAAACGGCTGGTTGTCACATTAATGGACAGACATGCCACTCAAATTCAAATATGAAGCTACAACCAGCTGGAAACCAGCTTAGCTTAGCATATAGACTGGAAATAGAAGCAAAGAGCTAGCATGGCACTTTCCAACAGCCATTTATTAAGAGTAAAAACAGTAGGCTAAGCTGTGTTTCTTGGCTGAGCACAATGACCTCCTGGAGTCCTAAATGTGACGACAAGACCCCGTGTGTATTGCTGACACTGGTATTGATACTGCTAGGCTACTATTTATCGAAATGACACTTATCTATACTCTTGATATTATATATTATTTTATATTGATACTACTTGCCAGAATTTGGTGTATACTGGAAACGGCACCCTAGAGGATACTTTATCACGTTTTGTCAACTGGAAGGGAACTCTAGAGGAAACTTTATCACGTTTTGTCCATTGGAAGAGCACTCTAGAGAGCATTTTAACTTGCTGTCTTGGACACTGGGTCACTATAGAGGGCATTTGTCATGTTATATCTACCAGGAGTCAGGCCCCAGCACTGGTTTAATCATTTCTCGATACCCCTCCCTAAACCCTTTTCAAGAAATTATCCCGTCAAAGAACTTGTCCTGCACATTATACACTTATTTGTTTCCTTGTGAATGTTATTTGAAAAGATTAATACCACTTTGGTGTCTGGCATTCATTTTCTCAACCCTTGAAAACAAACAAGTGTATTTTCCAAAAACTTTGAACTATTCCTTTGAACTACTACTACTTTGAGTCACACTCAAATTCATCATCTGTTACCTCACATCCTCAATACCCAACATATGAGAAACACCCCAATATAAATCTTTCAGCGTTTTATGCATTTTTCTTATTCAAATGCTGTATTAGACTTTGATCACACATTTGTCAATATTTAACACACAACGCTGCACTCAGTACTCGGTACACTAATAAATCTCCCCAACAAACATGATGATGGAAACCAGCAGACATACTCCAACCCACTGTTGCTGTGAGAAAGAATATTGAATTGTTTCTTTACAGCTTCCTGGGTGTCAATTTTCAGTATGAATGAGGTCTGCAGATGGCAAATGAGGTTACCATGCCAACTAATGTCCCTATATTGAACACTGTAGATGTAGATGGGTTATAGTCCTCAAGTTAATCGCACATTGTTATAATGGCCACACAGTTTAAAAGAAAGTAAAAGGAGTCCACTGTTTGCATGTGCTGGAGGATCATTATGCAAACATCATACGATTCCTCTGTGGTCAAACACATGATATAATCACTAAAATCCACATGTAGTAATTGCTCAGTTTGCAAGAGGATCATGCTGAAATCCTAACCCAAGCACCCCCTTATGTGCAGGCATGCTGAGAGAGCAGGCAACATTCAAACAAATAGCAATTATAGAGTAATTACAGAGTAGAATTACATTGCTTCTTTTTAAAAGATTTTTTTCTTTCTTTTGTACAAACAGTTTTGGAGGATTTAAAGACATCCTTCAGTCTTGACCTGCTTGTGTGTTATGATCAGTGATTGACAAACTGAAAGAAGATTTACATGGAAATATTGAAATGCTTAGAATAAGTGATACAGTTAGCTATTGGTAACATTTAATAAATTGATAACAAATTTGCAGTTAGTTAAACTTTATTTATGAATAAAATGAATGAAGTTGATGATGATACAAAATAAAAAATTGCTTGCCATAAGTTCTTCAGTTACGCCCATTTACAATGAAATGATAGACCTTTTTCACAGCAGCCATACCGATATGAAATAGCAGGCTAAACACAGGCGCTGCCAATGATACTAATGAAGGTCCCGGCCCATTTAATGTAGCAAAGCCTTTCCATTGAGCCAACATGCACAATAGCAGCACCCTGACTCTGTTTGACCTGAATGGAATGAAACTTAATTAGTATCATTGCTAACACCTGTGTTTATCCTACTATTTCATGTTAAAATGGCTGCTGAGAAAAAGGTCTTTTCATATAATTGAACACATGCGGCTCAAATATCTCAACAACAGCCTGATACAGGCTGACATTTGCAAGAGGAACATGTATATATGCAAATACGCAAAAAATTCTAAACATGTACACACAAATGCAAACACACAAATTTATTGAAGAATGGTCCAAGGAAAGCAACTAAATCCCTGGACCTAGCTTGATTTCTCCAAACAATAAGCATGACAATAATATTATGGTAGTCTTGCTCTATTGAAACAACAAAACAAACCGAACACCCAAACCCTGTATATAGCTGTGACTGTTTGCTTCTTGACCTACGCCCATCCTGATTATCTCTCAGTTTTGACCATGTCATCATGTCCTGATATGATGTCAAGCTCTGCTGCTTAAGACGGCTCTCATCAGAGCAGAATGAAACCTGGCAGTGACAGTAATAAAGAGCTCCATCTGCGCCTGGCAGGCAGAGGCAAATGAACCAATTAAGGTCTGGTGAAGTCTCCTCTTTCACCTATTGGCAATGGCTGCCGTCATCTCCATCATGATGAAAAGGAGAGAGTGCAAGGGTAATTAAATACCAGCAGGGGCCGGGGGGCAAACCTAATAACTCTCTGTAACAAGCCAATAAGGGACCTCATTGCTTGAGAGTTCACACAACCCAAAGCATGTTAATAGTGAAGAAGAAACCACTTACTGCACACAAACATTCAGATAGTTAATAGATGTGCATGCTCTTCAGAGAGAATTGACCTTGCAGAGAGATATCTGCAATAGCTCAGAGACAAAGCCTCTTATGCCGTTTATCTGCCACAGTGATCTCGTCTGCCGAGTCAGAACTGGCTTTCATGTGAACTCAACAACATTGTGCTATGCTGGGTATACATAAGCAGTGAGTTCTGTTGTGGCATTGCCATCTGCTGGCAAAAGTCTGCTTGTGCAGTAATATTATGGAGAAGGCACTGTAGCAAGAATGCTGAAGAATGCTGCTGCTGAATTTTCACTAACTTACTGGCAAATAGGTGGTAAGTTTCTGTAAATACATTTCACAGTATGAATATTCATATCACATGTTCAGACTTGGACTACTATGTTGAGTTTCAGGCAGATTCAACCAAGTAAACAGAAGTTAATGCAACTTCCTGTGTTTTGGCGAAACATCGACCTTTGCCGTGCAATCATAACACTTTGATGATCAAGATCTTCACAATATAGCATTAGTAAGATCTAAAGGCCTTTCTGACTTCCTGTTGGGTTTAACACATGCGTCAGAGACTTTTTTATGTGCCTGGTCATGATACATGTGCATAATGATTGTTGTTCATGTCGGTGAAGTGTACCACCATGGCTGCACTTTATAAGGCGTGACCAAGCCATTTGGTCACACCCATCAACAAAACGGATATCATATATTCAGGACTGGACAACTATTGAACATATGAAGTAAACAGAAGTTAATGCAACTTCCTGTGTTTTGGAGAAACGTTGACCTTCACTGTGCTGTCATGGGAACGCCACTCGAGATACATCAAGATCTTCACAATATGGCATTACCAAAGTCTTACGGCCTTTCTGACCAGATTTGAGTTGGATACGGTCAACCTGCTTGGAGGAGCACATCAAAATCTAAAACATGTCATTTCCTGTTGCCAGTAGGTGGCACTTTAACTATTGCAGAATATTATCATGTAGATGTGTTCAGGGTGGGACTGTTATGAAACGTGAAGTTTAGTGAAGATCAGGTAATTTACACTAAAGTTATAGCAATTTCCTGTTTCATGGGGAGACATCAAAATTCCATGACACGCCATGGCCACGCCTTCAAGCAATATACAAATTCAAGCCAATAGTGCAGTACAGACTAAAACTTAAAGCGATATTCCACCCCAGAATGATAATCCACTCAATATGTACTCACCCCTATGCCGATGTGAGGATGGGTGAAGATCGCAAAACAATCCTGAGTTTCAGCAGAAAACAGGGTTGCAGCTAATGGCAGTGAATGGCGACCACGGATAAAATGTAAAAAAAAAGAACACAAAACAAACACAAAATGTCTCCATCCTGCTCATGTGGTGTAATCCAAGTGTCCGTGAGCTGTGACGTTAAAATGTAACCACAAAAGACGCCATTTACACCATGTTTTTAGCCTAAATGTCAACTATAGCCTCCCAGGTAGCATGGATCGCGAGACTTCGTATATCTCTAAATGGATGCACGTGTGAAAACATTGCGAGATATATACGAAGTCTCACGATACATTGACGCGACGTGAACTGAAGATCTTCACCCATCCTCACATAGGCATAGTGGTGAGTACACATTGAGTGGACTATCATCTAGGGATGGAATATCGCTTTAAATTAACACATAAACACACATTTTTTGCAAATGATCTCTCAAAAGTGGTTAACATTTGTGACAAGTAATGGAGGCATTACATTTTACTTTGTCCCAAATGATATCAGGGCAATGAAACCATAAACTTTAACCAGTATTTTTAATCATTATAAATAACTATGCATTAAAAATGCAAATAGTGAAAACATGTACACAATAAACCTGAATTAAGGAATAAACATTGATTATACGCAGAATGCACATAAGGGTTTGATAACAATGCCAGCCACAATAATAGTCATTATTTTCAGAAATGTCCCATAACCCTGTGTTTTGTAGTATTAAAAATAGCCTACTTTGTGACTGTTGCTGAAAAAGAAGAAGCCTGAGAGATTCAAGAGTGATGAACTGAGTCGGTCCATTTCAACTCCAAGTCAGGGACGACGGTCTGCAGCACAGATCATCTGAAAGAATAGAAAATGTAGGTCAGTAGACTGAAAGAATATAAGAAAACATGTCTAAAATGATGGATGTGAGTAAACTACATTTAAAACTGTGGGAAAAAACTCTGAGTAGTCATTCATCTCCTGTACATCCCCCAAACTACCAAGATCTGAACATCTTTTCATAGACCCCCCCAAAGAAATAATTCATAACTTGAAACTTTTTTGCAGAGCTAGATTTTGTCTTCAATTAAGCCTTTATCAGTTGAATGATACAGCAAATGAACAAAGTAAATGAATTATGTAGTATCTTAGAGAAGCAGGATATTGGGTTAATACTGCCATGTCAAAATTATTCAACCCCTATATAATATTACTGATTTTAAAAATCTACTGCAAGTCTCTATGGCCACAATCTGGTTTACAAACAATTAACCCGATGGGAGCTCAATAATGACCCCCAATTTGCTTCAGCTGTGATGCGTTTTATATAAACACCACACAGGGGATGTGTTCAAGGTGTGTTGCAACCATGGTCAAGATGAAAAGAGCTGGGCGGATGTTTAGCTCAGTGGGTAGAGCGTCCGACCCATGTATTGAGGCTGTAGTCCTCTGCAGCGGCCGCTGGTTCGACTTCTGCCCTCGGCCCTTTGCTGCGTGTCATCCCCTCCCTCTCTGCCCCCTTTTCTGTCTACTCTTCAACTATACTATCAATAAAGGCACAAATGGCCAAAAAAATAACTTTAA
>JAJHUR010084427.1:14019-37214 GCA_027495735.1 Lutjanus campechanus
CGGCTCAGCTCCCTCTTCACCACGACAGGCCGGTACAACGACCGCATTACTGCTGCCGCTGCACCGATCCGCCTGTCAATCTCACGCTCCATCCTTCCCTCACTCGTGAACAAGACCCCTAGATACTTGAACTCCTCCACTTGAGGCAGGGGCTCTCCTCCGACCCGGAGGGAGCAAGCCACCTTTTTCCGGTCGAGAACCATGGCCTCGGACTTGGAGGTGCTGATTCTCATCCCAGCCGCTTCACAAACAAATGAACAAAGAAAATGAATTATGTAGTATCTTAGAGTAGCAGGATATTGGGTTAATACTGCCATGACAAAATTATTCAACCCCTATATAATATTACTGATTTTAAAAATCTACTGCAAGTCTCTATGGCCACAATCTGGTTTACAAACAATTAACCCGATGGGAGCTCAATAATGACCCCCAATTTGCTTCAGCTGTGATGCGTTTTATATAAACACTACACAGGGGATGTGTTCAAGGTGTGTTGCAACCATGGTCAAGATGAAAAGAGCTCTCACAAAAGCTGGGAGACAAGATAATTTCAGTCCACCAAAAGGGCATGATACAAAAATACTTCCATGACCTTGAACAGTTTAAAACACATAGTACAGCAGCAAATGTGCCCGACTGTGGGAGAAAGTCCGAGATTTCTTCAAGAGGCCTTTGCCATCTCATCAGGACAAAGAAAAACCCCTGTGTTAGTGCAAAAGATTTACAAGATGACCTGATGAAGGCTGGAACACACGTGTCAATGTCTACTATAAGAAGAGTGCTTAACAACCAAAGACTTCATGGCAGGAGTCCTCAACACATGCCACTTTTAACCAAGAAGAATAAGAAGGGCTGACTGGAATATGCCAAAAGGAATTTGGATAGGCCCTCAGAGATCTGGGACACAGTTCTATGGAGTGATGAAACAAAACTGGAACCGTTTGGTCATATGGATCAGTGGTTTGTCTGGTGCAAAAAAGGTGAAGCTTATGACCAGAAGAATTCTATCCCGACAGTCAAGCATGGAGGTGGGTCAGTGATTATGTGGGGATGTTTTCCTGCTGCAGGAAGAGGTCATTTTGACTGTGACTGGTAGTATGGATTCATGAAAATACCAAGCCATTTTGAAGAAGAATGTTATGTCTTCTGTGGTGAACTCCAGCGAGACAATGACCCAAAGCACTCTTCAAAATCAACGAAAGCTTTGTTAAGGAATCAGTCCTGGAATGTTCTAGTGTGGCCCTCTCAGACTCCAGGAAATCCCACAGAAAATCTTTGGTGGGATTTAAAGAAAGCAGTAGAGCAGAGACGCCATCAAATCTCAAGGAGCTTGACGTTTTTGCAGAGAGGAATGAAAAAAAAAAAAAGATTCCACAAGAATGGTGTCAGACGCTTGTCAGTACTTATTGGAATCTGTTATTAGAGGTTATCAAGGCAAAAGGACGCTCCACCAAGTACTGAGGTTGAGGATTGAATAATAGTGCACATGAGCATTTATCTAAAGAACTAGAAGTTTTTCATTGAAACTCAAATTATGTCAACTTATGTCACTGAAATTGCTTGAAAGTATCAATAAATATTATTTATCTGTTTACTGAGAATTGTTGTTGTATGTTTTCATTTAATTCTTCCTCAGGTGAGGAGAGTTGAATATTTCTAATTGCAACTGCAACAGCTCGACATGAAGCCCCTGCTTCTGATAATGAGCTGATCATTTGAATCAGGTGTGTTGGAGCAGGGAAACCCAAAACATGGCGGACAGTGAGCCCTGAGGACCAGGGTAGGGGAAACACTGATATGTCTTTGACAAAAGTTTAAATACATTTACAAAAAATCCAACATCTTTAGAGAAAAGTTGAGGTTACAGCATATAAAGTAAATCTTGAACTTCTTAACAAAAAGGTAGGCCCTATATTTAAAATATATTTATACATTTAATTATAGGAAAGATGTTTTAAATATAAGTGTCCCTTAAATTAGTTGAGCACAGATTTGTATCTTGTGCTTCTTGCAGTTATCCAGCAGATGGTGCTACTTGTTTTATTGGCTATCATACGCTACGCTCACGTCCAGTCCCGCCCTCATCCGACCCCGCCCCATTCCGCGTGCCGCAGCGAGGGCTTTTTGGATACATCCCAGCTACTCGTTACGTTCCTACGGCAACGCTTTGAAGCTTCCTCCTAAAGGATCATGGGAAACAATTCTGGCTATTGAAGCGGAGGGAGTTTCGAAATATTTCACGATTAGCTACGGTATAAAACCTAATGTCATGGTTATATTAACAGTTTCGTAACCACATAATGTGACCATAACATTTGACTAAAACCAGCATAGTTGAAGAGCTCAGGACAGGATTTTTTCGGGACGAATGCTCCGCGCAGTAAGCAAAATTAGCTAGGTGGCTAACGCTAGTTAACGGTGTGGTTATCCTTGGTGATGTTTTTATTGGTTCGAACAATGGATAGCATCAGCAAGTAACACAGCACTGTAACGTAAGTACATGAAATTTATGTCTGTAAGAATATAATGTTTAATCGGACATTAAATAATGACATCTCTAACTACGTATGAAGCTATTTAGAATGTTTACATTGCAGGAAATATATGTGGCAACTTAACTTAACTTATCCTACAATCTCAACAAAGCCTTCCTGAGTGCATAATCAAGAGGAAGAACCGATGCTGTCTTGTAAACATGGAGCTAAAGCTGGAAGTTGTTTTGTCGTCCAGCATCAAACGGAAGAAACCATGGCCGCGATTCTGTTGGCTCGGGAAGGTGAGGACAGTAAAGTGTTGACACCGAAGCTTTGTTATACCTGTCATAAGAGCATGACATTGAACCTTTGTCATGCATGTCACACTTCAGGAGAAGGAGTCTGTGTTCCTGTTAGATGACAAACGTATCAGTGAGATCAACATGGTGTCTGGTCGCACCAAGAGGAGGACTCCTAAACTCCTTCCCCTGCTCAACAGTGTGGTGACAATGGTTTCATCTCACAGTGGTGAGTTTTATTTGTACGCTCAAAGCAGTGCGCTTCTTACTTGCCAGTTCTGAGAATACATTACATACATCTTTCTTTTTCAGGTGTGTGGCTTTGTGGACTCTTGGTCTCAGGAGAGCTTTTTCTGTGGAACAGGGATAAAGACTTGTTGAAGACTACAGCAGCAGTCCCAGAAGTAGTTCATATGATTACTGCTGTTCAAGGTATACTCAGTCAGTGTATGTAGGGAGGATTGTTTTTAACCTGCACACAATGCGGACACAGAAGAAGTTACTAAACACTCTTTGGTTTTGCTCTGCTCCAAGCCAAATTTCAGGCAGGACAAACAAGACTGCACTGAACTGAGGACTTGAATGAGCACTTAGCTCTTTAACTTTGGTACTTTTGACACTATCAAATGTATAGCTATTGGAGGTCATATTGTTTTAAACACATGGTATCGAAAAAGTAATCCTAGTATTTAAGTACTGATCCTTTTGACAACATTGGTATTCATGACTCTCAAGCTTGAAACTGCCATTCTTCTTAAACTGCATGGTTGCCAGCAGGGCTGACATTAAACAGGTTTTTGTTGTTCCTTAATACGTCTTAAAAAGTCGAATTTTAATTCTGAAGTTAATGTTACTTTATTAAAAACTGATTTCACTTCACTCTTGCTTTTGAATGTATTCTTGGGGCAATCATTGTACTGATCATCAGGCTGTAACAACTACAAAACAAAGCCAAATTTAACGCAAACTGTACATGTATTTTTTTGGTAGTATGGATATGGAACCCGTCTTAAATTACATTCATAATGATCTTTAACAGGTCTTAAAATGTCTTAAGTATAACTTGTTGAGCTCTGCCTGAACTCTGTTAAATCTACAATAGTCGTCATTGCACTGAAGAAAAGAATAACCCATCTGAAAGAGCTTGGACCATCTGATTTAAAATTTGATCAGTTTGAATAATTTAGTTAACTTGAGCTTGTGTTAAGTATCCTAACTCCAGTTATTACATTGAATTCAATGTGTGGATTTATGTGTGTGTGTTTTCACAGGGAATGCCACACGACTGTCACTCCAGGTTTCAGGTGATGGGATGCGTGTGCTCCTGGCGGCCATAACAGGGCAAGTGTTCCTGTGGGAGTGTACGGACATCAGGGATTTGACGAGTGTGCGAGATGGCACAGTCAGGGGACACTGGGCTCATATACAGCCCCTTGAAGACTCCATTCTGCCTTCATCACGAGACAAAGAAGCATCCCAACACACCATCTTTGTCAAGACAGAGGTCTGTATACTAAATCGAAAACATATTTGACATTTTGTGTGATATTTCCATTTCTTATTTTCGATGGGCCTCCCTCAGGTTTTGGGTGATGTCTGCTTATCAGCCTTTGTTTTCACATCTGGGAAGAAGCTAATCATCACCTGCCTCAAAATCCAATGGGAAGAGGGCTGTGTGAGAGTGGGGTGAGTAAGTAGGTCAGTGTAACATACAGGACTCTCATTGTGTATCACAGTAGTTAGAAGTCCAAAATTCTCTTTGCAGTTCTGTGGGATACAGCATACAGTGGGCCACCAAGACATACCCCATGTCTCATCTCACCCCACCATGCCAACCAGTCAAGTCCAGAGGGGCCTTGGTGCCAGCATTCTCTCCAGATGGCCGACTGTTAGCCATTGTCCTGAACCAGAGACGGCCTAAGGTGAACAACTGTCTTCTCTAGCTCCAAAAATGACAGTGAAAATCTGGTATTTTTGTCCATTTCTAGACATGTGAATCAAGATTTCTGTGTCTTATTGTTGATTGCAGGCTACACAGGTCCTCTTTGTGAGCACGCAGAATTTTGTCTCAATATCAAGTGGCCTCAGAGGATGTGGAAGCAAGAAGCTGGAGATCCCCTCTAAGTACATAAGGTAGAGTATGCAGAAATAAAAATGAGAACAGGTGATGTGTGGTACTCAGCCAATGAGAAGCTTAACCTAGCTACTCAACATCTGTTTAGTGAGGGTCACTGTTTAAATGTTACACAGCAGTGTTGAAAGTGTGCCTGCACATCATTTCCAGACTGTCTAAATATAAAATGTAGCAGTGGGCAATGATCATTTCCCAGCATCACCAGTAAAGGAAATAATGGGCCTCATGCAAGAACATTTGCATATTCTTATCTTAAATTTCTCTTAGTTTTCTTTGTACACAAAATACGAGAAAATTGGTGAAAGTAGCAAAATCTGCTCATACGAGCGGTTCTTGTGTGTGGCCCAATGACTGCCAAAATCTACTTATCAGGACTACTTGAGCCCCATCATCTTATTTACCCTATAAGCCTTGTTTGATGTTATAAAATAATTAAATTTGTGGACCCAGTTAAAATACTCACGATACAGAATTTCAGCCCAGTTGTGTGGATAATAGATTTAGTTATCGGAGGAACCATGGTATCATTGCTTACTGTACTATAATATGGATAATGGATGAAAATGTATTTCAACTTATCTTTCAGGTGCTAAGAGATAATTAAAAAAAACATGACTTTTTATAACCTAGATAACTTACAGTTACAGTTATATTTTTTAAAAGAAAGAGATAACAATGTGGGGAAGACGAGGCAAAAAAGCAATTACTCCTAAAAGGTTGCAAACCGACCCACCTGCAGTAGATAATTGGGTTGAAATCACCAAAGAGATTCTTAAAATGTAGAGACTGAATTTCCTTCTGAGACTGAGAAATGGCATATTTGTTGCGGAATGGACAAAACTGATAAGGTATTTGTCGCAATAAGCAATGTGGCACTTTCCTTCTACTATGCTCTACCAATCATGTAGAGTTTGATCCAAATTATGTAGCATCATATTGTCTGTTAGATGGAGGTTTATGGATAACATGGAGCCTGGCAGTGTTGTTGTACTGTTGTTTTTTAGTCAAAAAACAATTTTGTGAAATTGAAGTATTAAAAAAGAATGCCAAGATGAGAGAACAAGGAAATTATTGCCCCCGGAGGGTATGCTGAGCTACATCACCTGAATGACATCTGTCATTATAGGTACTTTAAAATCTTTAATGTACAGTGTGAATGTATTTAAAATGGGACTTTGTGTATCTGCTCTTTAGGTCGTACTGGGTGGGCAGTGTGAGCTGGTCACCAGATGGGCTTTTCCTGGCCTGTGTTCTGAAGAGAGGTTCCCTTCTCATGGTTTCTCGCCTTGGGGGGCTTCTCACTCTAAGTAGCTCTGGTTGCAGTGTTGACTTTGGGCCTGCACACTTCCTACCCCTACACCCCCTCGTCACTTACCGGTATGTTTGAGGCGTTTTGCTCATCTTTTATTAGCTCTTGTTACAAGTTATTGATTTGTTTAGGCTGATGTTCATTCTAATTTCTCCTCTCTCATCTGTGGTCACCTTTTCTATTGATTGCTTCACTTTCACTTTTCATCATGAGAGCCAAGTCATTGCTTCTCTTCTTTCTACTGTCTATTGAAGAATAAATCCAGTGTGAAACAGGTAAAAGTTTTATTGTATATAATATAGGGCTGCAACAAAAGATTGTTTTCATTATCGGTTAACCCTCTGATCACTTTCTTGATTCATCATTTGGCCTATGAAATGTCAATAAACACTGAAGAATGCCTGTTAGTATTTACAAAAGTCAAAGATATGTTTTCAAGTGTCTTCTTCCTCTTTTTTCCCCCCTCAAATTTGACTATTGAATGGATTTTCAGCGACACACAATTAAAAAAAGTTGCATTTCAAGTATCAATGTTATTTCAGGTACAGCATAAATTCAAGAAAGAAAAAATAGAACGTGTGCAAAAAAATAATCCAGTACAACAACTATAACGGTGATATAAAAAATTTACATACCAGAGAAAAAAAGGAGGTAACGTTCCAAACCCACCATAAGTGTAGTTAGAAACATGCAATCAGAGCAGTAACCCATATGTGTTTTTTTTTTTCTGATAACAGTTTAAAACCCAACAATACTTATTTTCCAATGATATAAAAGAGACAAGTAGCTAATCATCACACCCTGAGAAGCTTAAACTAAAGAAGGTTTGGTATTTTAGCTGGAAATATGACTTGCTTGATTATTCGATTTTCAAAATAGGTGATATTTGGCAAATCATCTTTCTCGCTCATCAACGGATCCACTACTAGTTTCAACCAATGTAATATTTGTGACAAAACATTTTTCTGTTTTTCCATCAACTACCCTCTTCAGGCCACCAGTATCTGCAGGGAAAGCGGAGGCGTCTCTGTCCAGCTCTAGCTTGTCTGTGCGAGACATCCTGAGGCAACGGTATTCTGTGACCTGGCATCCTCGGCTGTTGTATCTGATTGTGTCTGATGGTTACATGGCCACCGTTCTGAGGGTGCTGGGTAGGCCCTCGCCTGCCCTGTTGCTGAAAACACTTCTAAAGGACGCAAGCAAGGACCTTGAGAAGGCCGGCCAGACACTGGATAAATCACAGGTGGAAAACCAGGGAACAAGGATCTAACTTGGTTTGAACTTTCTGCAGGACGATTTTTGACAACATGGTTTCCTCACATTCATTATTTTCAGATTCATGTGAGGGCATGGCTGGAGTCTGTATCTGGCCTGAATCTTGACGGCAGCCTTGAGGTGTTCAACTCCACTGTTACTCGTGGGCCCCAAACCACAGACTCCGTCCTCTCAGCAGCCACAGATGGAACCACTGTACCGCTTTTCCTGCAGGACCAGGGGACATTGGGTGGTACCAAGGAGCTTCTTGAAAAAGTACAGGTCGGTCATGTAGTATAAGTTAGAAATGTAAAGCAGTGGCCTATTATATATTATATAATTAACTTTGTTGTGGTCCATTAAGGCCTTTGTATCAGGCATTCTTGATGTCAGCTTTCTGCTTATAGTTGAAATAATACAATTGCTCCAGTGCATGTGATTCCCCTGAGTAATGATGTGTCATGGCTGCTGTATCATTTGCTTGATTCACTTACGTTAACTGTCTTTAACCTGCTGTTTGTTTGTGTGGTTTCCCAGACTTACTTTGAGGATGACTCTGATTTAGATGGAGCTCCTGTTGGTTCTCATTTGGAGGATGGTGGTCGTCTGGAGTTTGCCTCAATGTTTGACACGCTCCACGCCCTGGACACACAGACTGACTCTGGACTTTTTACCAGCCCCGATTATGAATCAGACTTTGTCGAAACAGAGAGGAAGACTCCTCTTCTTCATCGAGAACTTGGGAAAATCCAGACTAAGCTGTTAACAGCCTGGGCTTTTGGTTTGTCTCTGGGAAATGTTGTGGACAACAGAACTTGCCTGCTGAAGCACACCCTGTACTGCGTGGTACGATTTACCGCTTTACTCCACCTGATTCCCACAGGGAAAAAGAACACTTCAGTTTCTACTCGCCTCCTGCACCTTCTCAAAGCCCTCCTCTCTTTTCTTCCCTGGGATGGCGTTCATTCAGACAGGCCACCCTGCCTGGGGCTGGTGGTGGAGCTCAGTAAACGGCTGATCCGCCTCGTGCTGACCCCTTACCCTGAGTCCCACTGTCAGTTATCATCTCGCAGTCTGTCCACTGTCCTGCTCATCTTGCAGCAGGTCTCTGATTCTCTTGATCACACCTACAGCCTGCAGCACAGAATAGTCTGGTCCTCTGCAGAGAAGGAATCCCAGCCACCACAACCCCGGGCTTCAGATGTACACCATGTGCCTCTATTACAGGATGAGAAAGAAGATAAATCCAGCTTTGAACATCAGGCACGACCTGTTCCCCAGCGGCCATCCAGCAGGTACAGAACAACTCTTAGATTATTTGATGGGGGGTTGTATGAGGTACTACTTACTGTCTCAAAGTCAAACCAGAATTGGTGATTATCTTTTTTGTCCAGATTGTTGGGGGTGTGGCAGTGGGTCTACATGATCACCCAGCAGTACATGGAGGAACTGAAAAGCTTTAAAGGCTGTGATGGCTGGGAGGAGGAACAGGAGCAGTTGTTTGTCATCATGTCTCGGATCCAAACCGCTCTGCAGGCAACAGGAGAAAGACTGGAGGAGGGTCCTGCACTGCTGAGTTACCCAGGTCTGTAGCTAATTGTTTATCTGACTGTGGTTATTGTATGAGGTACAGGAGGGTAATTTAAATCAAAACAAACCAAATATAAAATAATCTAACTGTGATTCAGATCAAAGAAAAGCTATGTTGAAATATTACAGAATAATTATAGTTGTTGTTTAGTATTTCTCTCTGTTCCCCGCAGGTGAACATTTTTTCCTTTGTGGCTCATACGAAAAAAGTGCTGATACATGGCGGTCACAAATTTGTGAGGAGAGTACCAAAAGTAAGAAGCACTGCTTTGATCTTTCTATTGAAGCACACCACATTGTCACATCCGATTTGAAATGATAATCATGTGTCTTCCTGTTAGGCCGCGATCGTAGTGTCTTCAAGGAGACCCAGCTTTGTCTGGCACTCCTCTACAGTCTGTTATCCCAGTACCGTCTGAGAGAAGCCCAGGAACTGGGGGACCACATGGCCCATTTGATCCTGCACAGGGCAGGACACCAGAAGGACACCATGCTCTGCATGACAGGTCAGTCATGGTCAATAACACCTCAGTCTTTTAGATGGTTTTCAAGTATGAGTCAGTTTATGGAATCAAGTTGTAAATAGTGCTGAGAGAACTCAAAAGATTGTAGTGTCATACCGGCCTTTGAGTTATGTTTCAGTGTTTTACTTTTAGTTCATTTATATCGGCATAGAGCACATTATAAGTTTTTTGTAACCATTGTAGCAGTTAGCAGTTTGTTTGCTGGCTATTGTTGTTTTTTTGCTTTTATTAGTTAGCAGAGAAAGGGAAAAATGCAGTGAAAAAGGAAGAGGAAGGAAGAAAAGAGAAAGATGGGAAAGAACTGAAAGTACACTAAGTGTAGAGTTAAATTATTTTATTTTTGTAATTATCTTGAGATGATTTCAGGCATTCCATATAAATCAAGTGTTTCTTTTCTTTTTTATATCCCTCAATGTTTTGTTATTTATTCGGATTGTTAGGCCGGCTAACATAAGTTGTGAGGATATACCGTGTGTGTATCAGGACATAGGTTTGATTTTGTATTTTGGTCTGTTTAGATGTGACTCTGGTGTTTATGCTCTGCAGCAGAATCTCTTCCATGCCCGTGGCTGCCGGTGGACCTTCACAGTGATGCAGCTTGTGCCGTGGTTCAGACTCTGGGGAGATTCATGGCCTCATATTTCACCAACCAGCCCCTCTACATCCTGCCCCCTCACCACGTGGCTGTTCTGCCCTCACTACATATGTCTCATGGTGTGTTTAATTATTTGTCAGTTAAAAAAGATAATTTCTTCATTCGTATTTCTATTTGTTAACATGTGCTTTCTCAGCCCTTAGTGTAGGACGCTTGGTGCCGCTGTGCCAGGAGGAAGTTTCCAGAGCGGTGCGACGACAGCAGCTGTCAGAAGTATGGACAGTAGACTATGCCCAGGACCTGCTCCTGATAGGAGGTCTGCTTCCTGAGACTGTATGGTTGGCCTACCATCTCGGGGACTGGAAGACAGCGGCCTCTCTGAGCCTGGCCTATAAGAATTACTGCACTGACCACTTTGACTTCACTCGGCTCAGGAGGAGAGAGCACCACCTCCCGAAAGATTTAGAACCTGAAAGCATTTTTCAGGTTGAGTTGGAGTGTCTTCTTGGCAACAAGTCTGACCCCCAAGAGTGCAGCAACAAAGATGGTGACAAGAGTTTTTCAGGTTGGTAAGACCTGACAGCAATGAGACAACTACTATGCACATAGAGCCCTTTGATTTTGATCTATGCTTTGTCTCAACTCCTTTTACTAGACCCTTTGGAGGGAGAAGACTGGGACTTGTTGCAGGTTTCCATACAAGAGATTCTGAAGGCTTCAGTCATGGCTGGAGTGAATGTCTTGTCTTCACCCTTGTCTTCCTTGCTGGAAACAGCCAAAGACCTGTGTTCTTGTTTGCCTGCCTTGGTGCCCAGTGCACTATATCTGCCTTCCCCTCCTCTTTACTGCCCTCAGCCTTCCCCCAACACACAGGTATAACATAGAAGATCATCTTTAATATGCCGTATGGTTACATATAAATTCTATAATTAAATGTTGTGTGTTAAATGTTAAGGACCCAGTGGGGACAACAGGGCAGTTTGCAGAAGTTGCATCACGTCACAAAGTGTCTGGAGTTCTCCAAAGATTACTGTTACTTCTGAGATCTGCACGTTGTTGCCACCCTGCTGCCCAGTGGTACATCAGCCATCTGCGACGTGCCAGACATCTTCTACATAAGGTACTTCTCTGGGACTACCGGAGGGTTTTTATCTGGTTTAATGAGGGGATTAAAGTTTCCATGTGTGGCATTTTTTGGCAGTCAGATTGTTTCTTTGTTTACTATTTCAAATTGCAAATATAAGTTTGTTCTCAAAGACACAACAAAAACAAATATTACCATAGCTAACAAATGTACACCCTGTTTATGGTTGAAACACTGCAGTTGTTTCAGACACTAAAGACAGTTTTTAACTTGCCACCTCATTTCTTAACCCTTGCATGGATTTCTTAACTTGTAATTGTGTCTCACTTTAATTTTAATCTATTCAAAAGATCTTGAATCTTGGGTATGAAGTGCCATTCCATCCTTAATAGTGTAAATATCGGATGTTGTTTTCAGATCAAGAAGAAGTACCGCTATCCATCAGCTTCTGAAGAAGAAAAGAGTTTCCCAGAGGGCCTGATGAAATTCATCACCCGTAGTGGATTCTTCAGACGGGGGCCTGATAAAGACGGCCGCTTGGACCCTGACACCATTCAAACTATTAGTAAGATGCCACTCATGCTAAATTGCAGATATCATAATTAATGATCTACTTTGACATAAAACTATTACGTCACGTCATGTAAGGTCATGTATTATACAATGTGCAATATTTTCACTGTCACTGTCATGACCGCTATCTAGTGCAATACAATCTCTCAATACCTCTCAATAGAACTGCCAATATTACTCTCCATGTAAATTGCCATTACCTTGCTCTACTTTGTACTTAATATATCTTACTTCTACTGGTATTCTATTAAGTACTGTTCACTTGCAAACTACTCATAGACACTTATTTTTATACTTATTTTTTTAGACACTTATTTTTATACTTCACTTATTTGATGCTCTATTGTTTTCTGTTTTCTGTATATTGTTACTGTAACTCTGGAGCTGTCTGGCACAAGAATTTCCTTCGGGATTAATAAAGTTCTATCTTATCTTATCTCTTATCTAACTATTAACTATATTTTTCCTACAAGTCTGTTTCAGGGAGCTGTGTGGTTTGTGCTGGATGCTGCATGTCAGGGACCAGCTCTCCATCTCTTGCAGGAAGTATCAGGCCGCCAGACAGAATGCAACAGACGAACAGGTATTTAATTTGTGCTTGATTGTATAACATGTTTATGTATAAATCTCACTGATGTCGTATAAATAACATTTATTTGTGTATTTGTGTCCCTCAGATCTCTGCTGGTTCAGAAGTGAGGTCTACCTGTCTTGACGCTCTCCGCTGGGCCTGTCGTTTTCTGCCTTTCTCTGGCTTCCTTAATGCCGAGGAGATCCTCCAGGACATAATGCTCAGCCTCATGTCTGAACTTCCTCCTCTCTCTCTGGTGACTTTTTCTTGCCTTTTCTGAGATGGATAGTATTTATTGAAGTAACACAGAGTGACCTTGTGTGAGTAAATTTCTCATTTTTCTTCTTAGGTGGCAGCCACACTGGTACGAGCCTTCCCAGAGGAGGAAGAGTCTGTCAGAGTCCCTCTGAGAGAGAAGTATAACTCACTGCTGCAGAGACTGAGGCAATGCAGTGTCCTTGGTACGAACACCCAAACACATCAATCCATTTCTTTTAAATAAATTTTGGTTAACTTTCCTGATGGCAATAATAAATTACTGATAGTTCTTTTTTTCACTATTAGAATCTATAGAGAATGTAATGAAAATTTGAATTTTCTTATTCCTGAAAGGCAGTGATGTACTGGGATAAAAAAAAAAAATACACTATTGTCAAACCCACCACAAACCCCACTCAAAGCTTGAGATGAAACCATACAGACTGGCTAGAATGCAGAATTTCGCAACACAAAACACACTCAAACAAAATGCACTATAATTTGCTGACCAACACCGACAATGATTTAACATAATCTGAGAGTGACATAGTGCTAGGTGCTACGGTATGATATTCTCCACGAAAGGCACATTCAACACAAATATATAGGCTCAGTCTCCAGATTGCCAATCCATCACTGCTGAAAAGCCAAATGTGATGGCCCCAGAGATAATTTGTTATATAGTCTTTGTGCTTTGATTAGTGCTGGTGACATATGCTGCCTGTATTATAATTTGGTTTTAAATCCATTCCAAATCTTACAGTATGAATGTCAGTCTGTGTTATTGTATGTGTTCTCCAGAGGGGGAAAAAGAGGATGCGGGCGAGCTGATGATGATTGTGATTCAAGACAAACGCAGGCAGAGGAGAAAACATCTAGGGCGTTTGCGGAGGCACTTGGCCCCTCCTGAACTCCATCTGTGGGAGAAGGAGGAGGAAGAGGAGGACAAGGGAAGCAAACACGGGATGGCTATGTTAAGGCAACTCTCACTGGGTACAAGTCTGAGCACCAGCACCTTAACTGACTGTGGCTTCCCACCAGTGTGCAGTGATGGAGACACAGCTGACACCACATCTGAGGCCATCTCTCCTGAAACACATAGCAGAGCCATGACCAGGTAGCTAGCACGGGATAGTGCCATTACACTGACTGTACATAAATGACAGTATCATCGGCATACATTTGCCTCAGCCTTTTGATATACAATGGGAAGATAATTTATTTAAAGGCTAAAAAACAGTATTGATCCCTGAGGTACACTAATGTCACAGCTAAGTGCTAATGACAGCTCAACACTGTATTGTGGCTTATTCTTCTCTTTGCTGTTCTTTGCAGGGGCAAAAAAGCTAAAAAGGTAAGAAAACATGCAAAGAAGACTGCGGTTAAGATTGAGAGCGTCATTCAGGAGGAGAGTCAACCGGGTGACGCCAAGGAGAGTGAGCAGCCTTCCCCACCAGTGGTTGGCACCTGGGAGTTCGAGCTTGAAGATGAAGAGTACCTAAATTTCTTGGAGCTCTTCCTCAGCTATGTGCTAGAGAAAGACAGCGCTGATGGAGGGGACTCAGGTGGTGAACTACCTTTGTTGAAGAGCTTCTCTTCCCAGTTGAGGGAGAGAGAGCTGCATTCGCTCACCTTTGATGTGCTCACGACTATTCATCGCCGTCAAAGAGATCCAGTGAGAAGACATGCGGGCACCGATCCTCCAGTGTTCCGAGCTGGCTGCTGCTACAAGCCCCTGAAACAAGGTGCAACACCCGAGCTGCAAACCTCTTCTGTCTGGAATGAAGCCCCTGTATCCAGAACTAGCCTTTCTGCCCCCTCTCTTCCTGGACTGGGCACTGGGAGGCAGAAAGGTTTGTTTAGCCTCAGACAGCAGAGCAGTGTGCATTTAGGTCACAGAATGAAGGGAGGCCTATCAAGTTCTAATGCTAGCCCTATTCGAAGTGCACTTCCCATGGGGAAGCCATCAGAGAGCTTCATATCTGGCTCCCCTATTTCTGTGGAGGCTGTGATTGACCTGCAGCAAGGCCTGGACCCCAAACTAGAGGCTCAGTTTCCAGAGCTGGGCAGGCTGCTGGAGTGGATGGTCCGCTGGGCTGATAGGAGGGTGCTTATAGGACATCATGGCAAGAGGAAGAAAGAGAAGATCAGAGAGGTTGGAGGAACAGCCGATGAAGGAGTTGTGATTCGTGTCAAAGCCACTGCGCCCGCCGTCCTCACTTCTCTCAGCCTTCTGCAGCACAGGTATGCTGCTCTACTTGGGAGTGACTGCTACAGTGCCCACATCCAAATTCCAGAAACACAGTGGACTGTAGCCCCTGTGCTGCACCCTGAGGTGGAGAGGAAGCGGGACAGAGAGACCAGCGTTGACACAGGCCACCCTGGTTCAGCCAACACACCCATCACTGGTCTCCATCACAATCAGCAAGGAGAGCTGTCCATGTGAGTGCACCATGTTTTTATTTACAATGTTTTTTTAATGCAGTGTTTCCCAAATGGTGACTAAATGAAATCGAGCACACACGCATCAAGTCTTTATTAAGCAAGTTTGAAACTGGCTTAAAAAAGAGCCACTTTACCTCAGAAAGTAGTTGACCAAATGACTTGCATACACACTGCGTGATACAGATTTAAATTTGTTGCAAGAAACACGCTGGTATACCAGTCAGTGACATTCCAGTGACTGGATACATGATGGTGATGTAAAAAATGTTGCAGCAAAAATAAATTGCAATTACAAAAAGAAAATATCTAAGTGCAGTCATTTTGACTGATATTATTCTTATTTTCATTGAAAACATTAAAATGATGGTGTAATTTTTGCAGGCATCTGTACCAGACAAAATGTTTTCTTCAGTCTGTAGAATCTGGAGTGTTGATCAGGACATCTCTGCAGCATGACAGTATTTAATTTGAAATTGACACACATTTTACTTGTAACAAATATTGTGCCTCTTGCGATCTGACAATTGCAGTAGACCATAATGTGATTTTGATAAAATTTTGATTCATTGTTCAGTCCAAATTTCACCAGCATAGTTTCTTTTAGTCTACTGTTATTTATTATTTGTTTCCCTGCAGTGGTTCTCGTACAGATGAATCAGAGGAACTGACATTTCACAGGGAACCTCTCCCTAATGACCCGGATCAACTGACATCTGATGCTCAGCAGAGACCGTCCACTTCACAACAGCTGTGTCTCGATGACTTAGATGTTACACCTGAAAAAGAAGGTATGATAGTCAATTATATTGGATTGTTAAAATTGATGCAATGCAGACCCTTATAACAGAGAATATTGTTTGATGTGTTTGATATTTGTAGGCAAAAGTAGCGACAATGACGGCTTGGAAGTGTCTTCCTCTGTTTCCAGCGGGAACATCTCTGGAAACATTGGCACACCTGAAACTGTGAATATTAACATTCATGATTCCCATTCTTTATACAGTATGTATCATCAACCTTGACAAAACACATGGATAACTGTTGTTTTTGTCATTTGCAGAGTTTAAAGCTTGCAGACCTGGACTTCTCAGACAACGCTGAAGACATGTCCAGTTCCATCTCTCTGTGAGTTTTTACTTTAAACTTAATTACACTGCAAGAATTAGTGCTAATCATGTTATGTAATGTGGACCACTATGGTTATAGTTCACTTCAGTTCTTCAGCATCACACAATAGATTTACAAAAATACTTGTAGAATGAAACATAATCATTGCTGAGTTATTTCTACATCAACATTTTGGTGATGAAATCTCAACATACATCATTGGGTGTTGAAATCTTGTCATTAAAGCCACAGTCATGCTCAAAGCCTACAAGCTGCTCCGCTCCCAGAGTCCCAAGCTCTTCCTACTGTCCAGCCTGAGCCAGAGGTCCGTGCAGAGCTTTCTGGTTCAGTTGGAAGGCTGCTCCAAGACACACCCATGGATCCTCCAAGCCTTCACCCACAAAGCTCCACAGCTGGTGCACCAGCTGCAGATTCTACAGCCCCTAATCAGCCATTTTCCACTCAGATTCCGCCAATGAGACAGCGTCTGGGTGAGGACTTGTTCAGGCTGGTTCAGGTAAGAACAGATTGACCAGAAGGAAAAAAAATTACACACGACTGTTAAATTTGATTCTGCTCTGAAATGTTTTTGTCCTTCATTACAGAATATCAACTACATGAGCCTGATGGAGGTATTGGGTGCTTCGTTTTCTAACCTGCAGCTTGCCCAGCAGAGTTCTACTTTGGCCCAGTCTATGATGAACGCCTCGCACCCTAATGTGCCACCATCTTATGCTACCAATTTCATCCCTCAACCAAATGCTTTACCCGTTCAAACCACCAACATGTCCGTGACACATCAGACGCAAGCATGTGCGCCAAGTTCAGGATCCACCAACCCTCAGTTCAGGCAGACCCCTGCAAGTGTGTTTGCAGACCAACCTGCCAGACAGAGCTCAGGGAAACCCTCTCCACCACGAGGCCAGCGTCACACCATCAGGAATCTTCCCTCCACTTCTAATGGTGCAGATGTAAATTATCAGGTATTGCTCAAGTGTTCCGTTAAGTTGTGATGCAGTGGGCTTCATGCAGCAATATTCTCTTAAATTTCCCTTATATTTTCTCTTAATTTTCTGTTAAGAGAAAAAGCAGTCAACTAATAGTCAAAAGTCAACTCAAGATGCACTGATTGTTCTGAACCGACCAAATCTGCTCTTACTTAAGTGTGCTGAATTGTGAATCCCACTTAATCGTAAATTGGAGGCATTTGGCCAATTGTTTGTTACAATATTAGCATGGGTAGCATCCTCTAAACAGTATTTAAGAGTAGCTGGTGTGCTGTGAGCAAATACTCTGGCACATGGCCAACAATTGAAGAGATGCCACCAAAACAAAACGAATAAGAACTACATCAAACTACTGTTAAATAAACGTACACAAATTAAATGTGATAAAAAAGGCAGTTAGTACTACCATTACATGAATATCAAAATCCCAGTAATGGCAAATTTAATTTGATTTAATTTAATCAAATAGATTAGTAATGTGTACTGTATTTAGTTATATTTTTGACTTGTCTGTTAACCTTTTATTATGTTTTATCAGTTTCTGGGCCCCAGACATCTTCAAATTACTTGTTTTTTCTGACCAGCAGTCTAAAACCCCTAGAATATTGAATTCAAGATGATATACAGGCAGAAATTTTGTAAAACGGAAAATAGATATGGGAAGATGTGTAAAATATGACTTCTTTCAAATTCCTTGTATGTGTCCACATCCTTGGTCAATAAAGCTGATTCACTCATAAAATTTTCTGGTGAATCCCAGAAATCAATCGATACTAACAAATTAAGAATGAATCACGGATACAAACAAAAATAAGAGGAAATTTGTCTGTGTAGCACTTCCTGCATGAGGCCCATTGTTCTTGGACATAAACAATACTTAAATCACACTGAAACCAAACTGAGTACATTTTCTTTTTTCTTTAGGAAATGCAGCCACTCTCTGTCCAGGCGCTGTCACCAGAAATCCAGTTTAGAGCAAGCCGGGGGTTAATCCCACCCTCACAGGGGCTTCTGGCCACTACTGACACGAGTCACAGTGCCCCTGTGTTACCACCTTCAAATGACAACATACAAAGTGATCATGCTCCTCAGTTTATGGGCCTGAAGTTACTTCAGCTCCACCGTCCTCCATTACCACAGCAAAGTGCCCCACACTACGCCCCAGTCCAGACACTGCACACTGCAAACCCTACAACTATAGAATCCCATCAGCACAGGTTTAAATACATCGACCAGTCTGCCTGGAAGAAGACAGAAGAGGAACAAAGGTCGGTTCCAAAAAGACAACTCAGCTTTGATTCTGCACATGATCTGACTCAACCAGAGCGATCCAGGGGGCAAGAGTTCTCGATACTTCCTCCTGTTTTACCAGCTCACACTGCTGCACCAATGCAGGGCCTTCGTCTGCTGCATGTTCAGCCTGCTCCACAAAGCAACATCACGTTCCCCAAACTACCGTCTTCATCCAGGCCTGTTTCTGTCATGGCAGCTCCTATTGGTGAAGCCCCAATGATCAAACTTCTGCATATAGAATCTGGACCAAAAATGGCAAGCAAGAATTCCTTTACTTAAAATATATATATATATTTATTTTCAGTTAGGCATCATGTAAATGTTGCATTGTAGTTTAAGTACAGATATCTGTCTCTGCCTCAGATGTTGCCCCTGGCAGCTCCGCCGGCCCAAATGACGCGTCTCATCTCCATGGAGGAGTTGACGAGTTCAGTGATCGGGAGGCAGAGTGCTGAAGAGGCTCAGCCACGGCTGCTCAGAGTAGACCTGCCTGCTGAAAGCACCAGAAGAGCTACTGCTTCCACCAGCTCCAACTCCAGCAAAAGGCAATCACATATTTGCTTTCATGTTAATTATTTTCTGCTTTTTTTAAAAGCTGATTATTTCACTCCCGATACTCGCTCACTGTTGTTCATAGGCAGAAGAGGAGAGAGGAGAAGGCGGGGAGGGCAAGAAAAACAGAGGTCACATTCAGACTGAATGATTCTATCATCCTTGCACAAGAGGTAAGGTTAATTCTAATAAGAAGTGCTATTACCAATGTTTAAGTGTAATCCAAATAACATTTGTTTTTTCTAATACATCTACAGCCAACATATGAGCCTGTTAATGAGGAGCCTGAAGCTGCTGAGGCAGTCATTTCTGCACAGGATGCTGCCACTGAATTTGGTTAGTGTCAAAAACAAATCAATCACACTGGCCTGTTTCATCAGTGAACTGCTGCGATATTGTTAGAATATGGAGATAACGGTGCACATTTTCAGACAGCGTCTCCTGGAAGACATTCATAGTGTTGCACTCAGCTCTACAGAAATAGTTGTGTGAAGAATGAAAAAAAGAGAGCTTGAGAAACAAGTTCAAACCCAGCTCATTTCTCACCTCCACACAGCTGCTCAGTCGCAGCATGAAGGTCGGATTGTTGGTTTCAGAAAGTTAGTTACTGTCTGACAAAAAAAACGCCTTTTTTATTTTACCTTTATTTAACCTGGCAAGTCATTAAGAACAAGTTCTTATTTAAAATGGTGGCCTCATTATTGTTATTATTTTTATTATTTATAATGACAACTGAAATTTTATTTTGTCTCGTGAAAAATCTTTAGAAACTCACTTCCACACATCACGTAAGAAGGACATAAATCTACGTTAGGAGTTTTTGTATTTACATCGACTGAATTAAGAAGGGTGCCACAGTGACCTCATAGTCGCTTTGTTTTCATAAACCCTTGGTTTTATATGTGTCCTACAAGCTATAATGTAGTTTTTGACCAGACATTTTAAAACATTACAATGTTGTGTTTTCAATTCTATTGATCTGTTGTTTTTTTTCTAATTAACTCAAAGTTCCAGGGTCCTTTGACTCTTTGCTGACTGGTCAGAGATTACTGGATAAAGCCATGTCCACTTCAGCTGAGCTCCATGCGTTTGCTTCCACCTGTAAAAGACCCCCAGAGTGCCATGATGCTTTCACCAACACAGACCCAGGTGAGTTAGAGTTTGGGTTAGGGTTACTAGGGCTGCAACAATTAATTGAGTAATCGATTGTTAATGGACTATTAAATTAATTGCCAACTAATTTGATAGTTGATTAATCATTTTGAGTCACTTTTTGATTAAAAAAAATGTCAAAATTCTCTTGATTTCAGCATCTTAAAAATGTGAATATTTTCATTTTTTTAGTCCTTTATGACAGGAAAACTGAATATCTTTGTGTTGTGGATAAGAAAGACATTTGAGGATGTTATCTTGGACTTCAGGAAACACCGACATTTTTCAATACTTTCTGACATGTTATGGACAAAACGACCAAACGATTAATCGAGAAAATAAGCATTATTATTATGAAAATAATCTTTAGTTGCAGCCCTAGTTACAACGTTGTTGCTTGCTTTTCTAATGAATGGAAATCCTTTGAAGGCACTTCTCTGTTCTGCTCTCCAGCATGTTTCCCTAAAACCTAAATTCTGTGCATGTACCATGTTGATTATTTTTCTTTCAGCTTGTCCTCCTACACTTGTGGATAAAGCTGTCTCCGCCTCTGTGACTGCGAGTAGCCCTAAAAGTAAGTGAAATGGCAGATACAAGGACACTGCCTTTTATTTGTCATGGATATAATTTAAAAATTAAACGTTGTGTGTTTGTATGTGTGTGTGTTTTGTCTCCATTCAGCACAAAGTTCAGAGCATCTGCAGTCTTGCAACGAGCGCCTTGTTCAAGTCTTAGAGGAGACCACACAGGGACCAGAGAGGAATCTAGTAAGTTGTAGTCTAGTTAGAGGCTAAACATACAAAATGGGCTCAACAGGTGCCATTTCTTAATTAAACTTGCATTTTAATTAGGTATTATTTTAATTAGTGGATTTTAATTAACTTTTCTTTGGTTCTCTTATCTTTGTCTCTCAGGATTTGGATGGCCGTCAGTTCATAAGTGTCCTGGATCTAGAAGACAAAGCCCTGCATCAGGATTTGCCACCCCGTCTCAGCCCAGGAGCACCAGAGGTTCCCTCTGTCCGTCCCTCTTCACCTACTTCTGCTCAGCTTCATGTACTCGCGACTTCTGTTCTCAGAAGTGCTGCTCCTGCTGATCTACAACCCTTAGTCACAATTCCTGAGGATCTCATGAAACCCACCACTCACACAGGTCTTTATATTGAAGGTCTAATGAAGTCTCTGTCCGAATGCAATCAGATCCATGACGAAGCACAATACCACTGGTAAAAGTTGGTCCAAATATCTATTGTACTTTGTTCTCTAGATATCCCCGAGGAGTCGCCATCACTCAGCCACATTGAGCCCAGTACGGATCCAGAGAGAATCACCCCACAGGATTTGGTCGATCCATCTGACTCTGAAATTTGTCGAGCCATAAAGAGTCAGAGCGCTGCACATCCCAGTGCCTCGTCCACACCTCCTACAGTCTGGTTCTCCTCTCGCCTGTCAGAGCTGGACGCTCAGCTGGCTGCTCTACAGAACATCGCAGATTATCTGGAGATGGACTTTTCCAACTCCAGGATGGTATATCAGCATATGTTGTTTTTGTATTTATCCTGATTATATTATTAATGATAACCAAGTTTACAAATTGGCCTCAAAGGCTGGCAAAGATTTGTAATACACCATTCCTTTCTTTTCCTGCTTTATGTCTGTGCAGCTGGTGAACACTATTGAAAAGCTCACACCAGTGCTGGCTACTGACGTAAAGACTACCAGTGGAGTGAAAAAAACTGTCAGACTCTCTGTCCCACAAGAAGGTAGGCCCTGAAATTATTCATTGCAAGTCCTCGAACCCCAGGAACAAAAAAGACAGTCACGTTTGACAGACTAATATATGACAGTGTATTAGGGTCATTGCAGAGAAGAAAATTACAGAAGGGAAGGTGGTAATGTTCAGAGAAAAACTTTTGAGATAAAAGCCATAAATTTACAAGAAAAATACAAGAAAAAAAATACTGTAATCTCACACTATCCTATTTTTTTTTTCTCTTAAATTTGTGAGTTTTTCCCTTAAATTTTCAACTTTAATTTCAGAGAATACCCAGGTGTTTTTTTTTCTTGGAATATAAACCTCCTTCTCTGGCTTCTGCAATGGTCCCAAAATGCCATTGTAGTAATATATAACACCATAATGTTCAAGAAACCTCTTTTAAGAATCTGTGGTACATTCTCCGTCTCTAACAGCATGGACACCTCGACTGGACACTTCCACTGAACCAAATGCCTTTGAAGTGGATGAAGAAAATCAGGAAGAAGAATGTGTGGTTTATGATGAAAAAAGGAAGCCATCTTTTCGTTCGTCCATTTCTTCTCATGTGTCCAAAGCTGGTCCTTCTCACCTTCACACTCCTCCAAGTAAAGATGCACTTTAATCAAATGGTTTCTATGATCAAGTCAAAATGTGTTGAAAAAAGATAGATGTGATCATTTCTAAAATTCACAAGTTTTTATCTTAGGAAATATTCTGCTTCAACCCACATTTGTTGGCTCTTAGGCTTTCAGAAACATTTTCAGTGTGATGAAAAAACGTTTTGCTCTCCTCGCAGCACAAAAAGAGTTTTGCATTCAGACTTTTGTTCAAAAAACCTCAACAGAAGCATCAAATGTAAAGAAGTGACTTTCAGTACAGCCCTAGTTAATGTGTTTTAATGTTTGTGTTGCTCCCACAGAAACAAGAGATCAGCTGGCTGAAGCATCTGGAATATCTCCTGGGTACGTTAATGTCTTTTAACCGTATTATTAGCTTTGTGAAGGTACTTACCTCACTGTGTCTTTTTTCTTTTTTTTTTTGAAACAATACTCTGCCCTCCACCTGTCCATCTTTAGATGGGAAGAAGAGAATCTGGGTCAGACAGGGCTATCTGATACAGCAGAAATCTTAGACGAGTTGGTGAAGGAAGGGTATTTATCCCTGACTGACCTAGATGTGTCCAATTCACAGACTGCGGACTGGAGCAGGTATGGTA
>JAJHUR010084427.1:37234-51296 GCA_027495735.1 Lutjanus campechanus
AAAAAATAGGCTTACCTTTGAAAACAGTTTTTACAGAAGCTGAAAATCTTTGAAACACCTGAATTTTAATGTTGTGTTTTTAAGATCCGAAGAGTGCTTGGATTTTGGATAAAGTGCTTGAAATTGCTTGAAACTGTAATTATATTACTTTCATAATAAATCACCATCTGACAAAATAATTTGCTTTTTAGATAAATAAATAAAATGAAATAAGTCAGAGAAAGCAAATTGCTTTTGACTTTCACACAAAATGAAGGCAAGTATGTAAATGTGTCCACAGCTTTGAGATGCTGGAAAAGCTTGAAAATGCACCCTGTAATTACTTGAAAAGTGCTTAAATTTGACTTTGGAAAAGGTGTAGGAGCCCTGTGAAAATTACACCAAACAGAGCCCACATGTTTCCAGTGACTAACTTCCAGTCAGCAGGTGAACTGGAAAATCATACTTGTCAAAGACAAGGCAGCATCTTGTGGATTTTTTGAGTATAACATACCTAAACCCAAGTGGTAGAGATGGCCCAGTCTGGTTTAATTAAATGTGCTCTACTGTTGTGCAGAGCGTGAGAGGGTTCTAGGGTTAAAGAATAATTGGAGCAGCATTTGAACAAAACATTCATGCGTGAATTATTGCACAATGATCCGACTCTGTACAGACTCTAACCTGCTCCCTCTAAACGTCTGGAGTCATGTGGAATTGGCCATGGAGTTAATATGTTTTTCTTAGGGCTTACAGTGCATCTGCCAATGATAAAAGAAGTCTAAAGTCAGGACAGGCTCAACCCCACAGTCGTCCATGGACTGCTGAGATGCAGGGACGGCATTCAGAGGATCACCGCAGGAGGCTGGGACTACATAGACCAGGTATCATAGTGACATTCAGCTACATTGATGTCCTGCTGATATATTTTCACTCTATTATCAAAATAATAATATTAAGTTCACTAAACTTGTACATGTGTGAATTTTGTTAGTGACATCTCTGCCAAGAGACCGTCTGTCTCAGGTGACCAGACGTGGCATGCTCACTGACACAAAGAGCGGCACTAAACCGCACATGGCCAGCCAGAGTGAAGAACGGCATGTCGGACACCAGGGAAAGATGGTGCTGAACAGAAGTCTCTCAGGAGGGGCTGCTGCAGGGAGAAGGATCCCGAGGCAGCAGACGAGGATGGAAGAGATGGAAGAGGTAAACCTTCAGGAGTCCACTTCAGAATTCAACAGGCTTCGAGGACCAGAGGAGTCTAACATAGTAAGAATCATGTTTTTATTGCATATTAGCCTATATCTGGGTGGAATTAAATGATTCCATGAATTAAGATTTTGGCTGGTCAGTTTTGGTAAATAATTTTAGATAAGCATGCTTTTTTTGCTGATAGATGATGTGGTTTCATGTCCAGTTTCAAAAATGTGTTGTATACCTCTCAGGTTGGACAGTTGGAGGAGCAGGATGATGGTGCCACAGCTGGTGTATCAGACATGGACTGGCTGGACAACCTTTCTGAGACCGGCAGCAGCTGCCTCAGCAAAATAGACTGGGCCGCTATCGAGAGGATGGTGGCTGCAGAGGAAGCTTGAGCTTCAGTGTCTTGAGGAAAAGAAAAATCATACTACATTGACACTTAAAGGGATAGTTCAGATTATTTATTAGAATTTATTTATTTAGTTGACCTACAGCAGATGGCAGTACACACCCCCAGGTTGGAGAGGCGGTAGGAGCACCCACAAGGAGGTTTAGCTGTGGACAGGGTCAGCAGTATAAAAAAGGTATACCTAAAAAAAATCATTATCAAAGGTACCCTATATTTAGAATATTTTCACCACTTCACCGTGCGATCAGACAGCCTTATCCGACAGAAAACTGCTGTTCTATGAGCCAAATATCACTCCGTCCAAATCGACCAGACTTTTGCGCTCATTAGCTTCCTACAGCGGTACTCAGTGAAGATTTTGCAGTTCTGATTTTGCCTTCATGGAATTTTAATGAAACTCAATTGTTCCTGGAGTCTTGAAAACATAGCTGTATTTTATAATATAACTTATACTTATTTGTGGAGCAGACTACCTGTAGTTCATTTTCAGCTTGGTATCATTAGCCTACCCGCACTTTGCAGTTTAAAAAAAAAATCAAATATTAACCATTCGCTTTTGTAATACAGCGAAGTGGAGGACATGAAAATATGTTGCACTGTTTTTTGTTAATGTTTAAGTATGTTAAGTTGTCATGTTACTATTTATTAGCGTGTATTGAGAGGGAATAGATTTTTTTTTCGTTTGTACAAAAAAAGTGCCTTTAGAATTGTTGTTGCTTTACATTGAGTGTACTGCACTGCTCAATGATGATGAATTTTGATACAATGTGTGTTGTTCATATTTTACCAAATTCTACTTTATATCATAACATGACATTATGTTCATGGCTGTTCTTGTTCCTCTTTATTGTAAATATTGTTTTATACTTTCACCTAATGATGTATTTAATGTTGTCATTGCCTTGCTGGAATTGATCAGCCAACTTTTTTCACTTTTTTTTTAAACTAAGAAGGTCATTCTTTTCTCAGATACCAATTAAATATTGTAATATACTGTAGAATACCAACAGATTTATAATTTTGTAAAGGCACATATTAAATAAGTCTCACTTCAGTCTTTGTGTATTTTTTCCAATGATAACAGTGTTCTCCGTTTTGCTCAAGGTGAATTAGTAACTTATAGACAGTGACTTAATTTAATGTCATCAAGTAGTCAAATTTAAAGGTATTAATTGAGCAGCTTCAGAAAAGGGTCGTGCCTAGAAGGGATCCCTAGGTTTGGGGAACTCTCGCGAGGAGATACGTGTTCGTTGTTTCTTCATTGTGAACGTTGCTATAACTACTTATGTTTTATAATCTGCCAACCCTGTGGTTAAGATATGCTGAGGTTTACGGACAAAATTACCTCGCTAGGGGTGTTGGGGAAAAATCGTGGTTTGGGAAATGATCATTCTCGCGAGATCTTTCGCAACCCCAAAGATACTGACCACATCGGTTGTCATAGGGACCATTTGTTTAGTTACATTACAAATCGAGCGAAGGACAGAAGACGTCAAAACTAGTAGCTAGCAACACTTTGGTCGGTATAATCGCAGCAACAAGGTAACGTTAAGACAATACTTAATAGACAATAGTTATTTTGCTATATTTTATCTTTTGGGGAAACATTATAGAAGGACTCGTCATTAATGTAAGTTTCAGTATAGTTAGTAAGTATACTCTGATGCCAGTTTCTTTGCTGTTAGCGGTAGCGTTAGTTGTCAACACAAAATAACACAAACATAATCGTCTTTTAAGGACTGTAGGGACAATGTTTTTTTTTTATTAATGTAAAATTAATTTTAAACCTAAATGTTTAGAAGGAACATTCAAAACGCAAATCCTGGCTACATAATAAGCCAGCGTAACGTCTTTCTCAATTAAAATAATGTGACAAACGCAAAAGTAGTACCCACAAACAAAATGGGAAAATCTAAATATGACCAGACTGTAAAATCGTTCTTATCATCTTCAATATTAACTATAACATAAATGGAATCCACTGTGCTTTTCAGATAGACAGCTAACGTTACAGCTAACTTTTCTTCTTCTTCTAAAACATTAAAGGGACAGTTAACCCTCAAATCACAAATACATATTTTCCTCTGGTTTTAAGTGTTATTTATTCATCCAGATAGTTTTAGTGTGAGGTGTCGAATTTTGGAGATATTTACTGTAGAGATAGCTGTCTTCTCTTCAATATAATGTAACTAAATGGCACTCAGCTTGTGGTGCACCAAACAATATGGATTTTTATTTAAAAAACAAAACAAAAACAAACCTCAGTAGGATTTCTCTCCCCAGAAATCATGGGAAGAAAACAACCTTGTTTTGAGCAGTGTGATGTAAGAACTCTTTCTTTCTTTTTTTTCACCATAGAAAGAAAGTAGTTCAAACTACCCATTGAGTTCCATTTTATTTGAGGGATAGCAGACATCTGTATGTGACATGACAGATGGTTTGTTTCACAGAATCATCAGATGGTTTGTTTCACAGAACCATCTGGGAAGCCGTCCATTGAAACTGTTTGGAAAAATCTTCAATTCTTCATTTTTGTTCTCCATTCCTATCTACTCTGTCAGTGGCAGATTACCGGCAGAGAACAATGTCTGTCCCAGATCGCAATCTGGAGCAAAGCAGTGGACCCAATCTCGTGAATATTGAGGTTATACGGAACCAATCCACCCTCTTCAGAGCAGAATGCTCGAGGCTGATCTCGGAAACTGATAAAGTGTGCAAACGCATGCAAAATGATGCCATCAAGCAACTCGGTATGAGAAGAATAAAAAATCAGCTGCATTAAGCAGAAAGGATGATGTTGCAGAGACTGCAGAGGTGGACTGATGTGTTCTTTTCTTCTGCTTTTCAGATCAGCGGGTCAGAGACATCCAGTTCCTGAAAAAGGAGTTGGAGCTGAAGTTGGAAGAGATTATTCTGGAGATTGATGAACTCATAGCATTGCAGAGCAGAGTGGTGAAAGCCCAGGAGGCCTGCAAAGAGCCTCTGAGAGTCACTGTTCTCTGTCTGGAGGAGAGGTAAGGCTGGAAAATGATGGAGAAGAGAGAATTTTGAACAATCAGTTCAAATTCGACCCACAGTTCCTGTGTTTTGCGAGGAAGAATTAATTTTTTTTTCTTTGCAAAAGGAGTTGGGTTGGTTTAAAGTGAGTGCTTCTGGCTTATATAACAGCTGTTTCCCATCAGAAAAAGGCTACCTGACAGCAAAGTAAAGTGGTGAAAATATTCTAAATATAGCATACATTTAAACTGATATACTTTTTTTTAAGATGGGGCTTTTTTAGGTGGCAGAAATTTGTTTTGCTGTTGACCGTGTCCACAGTAGTACATCACTTAGCTTCCATGCTGGTTCTCCTGCTGCCTCTCCAAACTGGGGATGTGTCAACAGCTATCTACTGTAGGCAAAACATTAAAGTACCGAACTATCCCTTTAAGTTTACCAGAAGCAAATTTGAGGCTTCTGCGGTCTCAGTTAGACAAACTGAATTGGTATCTTTATAAAGTATTGTTCCTCACAGGCAGAATTAGGGCTATATGATCAGAGTATTTATGTGAAAGGTGCAGCAACAGTGTTGCTCTTTTTGTTTTGTGGCCTGCAGATTGAAGCGTCCCCCTTCTGAGAGGCTGCATGATGAGGTGGACAAGGAGCTGTTGAAGGAGAGGGAGGCTATTGAAGGAGTGGCCGCCCTCTTGCAGCGTGTAGTAGAGCAGATCACTGAGCAGATACGGTAAGGGAGACCAGTGAGGTTTGGTGCAGCCTCTGTAAAAGTGAACTTAAAAGTATGCATAAAGTTGTGTGTAAAACCAAGATGAAACATGGTGTCGTATGTTCCAGATTGAACCGATCTGCCAAGTACCAGCTAGAGCAGGATCTGAAGGAGAAATTTGAGGCTCAGTGCATCGATAACTCCTGCGCCATAATGACCATCCATTCCATCAACAACATGCAGAAAGCCGGAAACACCAAAAACGTTCTGCCAAGGTGACCTGTCATATTCTCATCAAGATTTCCACTCAGATATGGGAAGCCTGGAAATGTGCCAAAAGGGAAATTTTTCTTTGTTTGTTTATGTTTTTATCGCTGTCCTCTCTCAGCTTGGCAGTGACTCCAAAGCAGTGGGAGAACATCTCAGACATCAACCTAGCCAAAGCGGAGCAGCAGAAGACAAATTCCCAGTCCCTGCGGGCCCTGGTGGAGTCTCTCCTGGAGCAGACGGCCACTGACATGCAGAAGCAGGTCCAGGCCACAACAGCAGCCTTTCAGCTGAACGTCCAGGAAATCAAGTCTGCCAAAAACCAGATGGAGGATCAACTGGCCAAGGTGGGGCAGATGAATACATGGTGTATATCTGGCAGAGAAAGCAAACAAAGTCAGGCAGATGTTACAATGTATGTGTAAGAGAGAAGATCTGTTTGGTTTATCATATCAGTACTGGATTTTCATTATAATTTGAATACGAGTTGGCCAGTTCATTAAGGACCGACGGGTGGGTAATAATGTGATTGATTTTTTTTAATGTACTATTAGGTTCCATCAGATTATACTGGTATAGATGCTAACATTGCTTTAATAGCACATGGTTTAAATTCTATATAAGAGGCCTTTCCACTTAGGAGACAACGAATACTCCTAATTTTTAGGATAAAACACTGTTGTATTGCATTACCATAATCAATACATATAACATGATGTAACTGTCCCTTGTGCAATGATACAGCAGGCACAAAATGTTTGTTATTGGCTAACAGCAGATTCATGCGAAAACTATTTAAATCAGTCTCTTTAAAACAAACTTTAAAGCACTATTTTATTTAGGTGGTCAAGCCACTGCAGAAAGACATTTTACAGAGAAGCTACAAATGAGTTATATGATAATAGTAAATGCTAAAACATAGTGTAGCAGTAACACAAGTAGAAATAAGTCATAAAATCAGCAATTTGTAATTTGTAGGAATAAAAGTTCCATAGTCCGACTTTAAAGCATCTGACTTTATATCTGTATTTGAGTGCAACAGGCAGTTCATGGTTCATCATCGGTAGACAGAGAAATCATTGGTTGTAACGTTGGGTTTTGAGGCTTGAACGTGTTAATTATGTCATGTTTAAAGGATTGCTACACCCAACTGACAAAAAACAAAACAACAACAAAAAACAAAACAAAAAACAAACATATTCTTACTCCAGTTGATATTGTACCCTGCCATACACAGCCACTTCACATTGGACATTGGACAATTACATTATCTAGCTTATTACACGGCTACTTACTGAAAAGTTCAATAATTTGACCCAAAATATTAATTCAGAAAATTATTTTATTGATTTCAAAATTATTTTATTGTTGCTAGAGTCTATAGTCAGACTGTGTTCATAGCAAAGTTCTGTTATTTATGGCAATGATCTGCTAATGTATTAATAGTCTGCTAAAAACAGAAATAACACACCTTACAATGCTGTAATTGACCAATCAGAATCGAGTATTTAACAAATCTGTGTAATACAGTGTTTTAATTGCCCATTGCTGTAAAATAAATAAATAAATAAATAAAATGTAGTTGAAGAAAGAAAAGAAAAAAAAGAAAAAAAAACCCAAGAAATATGAAAAAGAATTAAATCCATTTAAAGAGAAATGTGAAAGGTGACTGAATAGTGACTTTTTTCAAACATTTTTGTCAATAATTTCAGTAAATTGGTCATTTCATCCTATTTCTTTGATCTGCTTTTCTATTCTTCCGTTGAAGATACATCCTTACCAAACCAATATGCAGTTACAGTATATACTTCCTTGTTGTAAAACAATTTTCAGCAATATGAATGTTTATGATCTTTGAAGATTACTCCTAATCTTGGGATTATTTTGCAGAGAAACTTTCAAAAGATTATCTATAAAAAGAACAACTTCAGTCTAAAAGTTCATCAGCTTATCAGCCTGGGATAAAAAATCATGTAAATATCTGTTGATAATTTTCCATTGGTGTTTTTTCTGAGTAATGTTATGGACATTCATACATATTTAATTCTCAAAACGTTGTCCAAGCTCAGGTGGACATTTATCATTAATATGTATAGAACTGTTATGTGCTTACTTACTATTAAGATACAATACTGACTGACCCTGGAGTGACACCTCCATCCTCTCTAGGTTCTGTCTGACTTTGCCAGCCAGCAGAGGACCAGAGCGGATCTCCAGGTGGCCATCACAGAGAATGAACATTTTCTGAGTTTGGCCAAAGCTCAGCTGACTTTGCGCCGCCAGAGGCCAGGCAAAGAGCAATGCCACGACCCAGCACAGTCCCAGTTCCTCACCGAGATCCAGCAGGTCACCGCTCATATCAACAAGTAAGGCCAGGACACACTCACCTCTGATGTGAAGGGACAAGGCAACAAATGTTTTCACAAGTCATACAGTGGACGTTTGACACATAGCCATAACCAGTTAGCCTAGTTTACAAAGGCTATAACCAATAATTGTAGAATAGAAATAAAACAAATGGGAGGAATTCAAACATTATAATCACAGAAATATTAATTTCAACATGTCAAAAAATGTGTAAGAAAGTATGTTCAACAGCGTAATGAAGGTTTTCAAATAGGAACAGTAGAAATTAATATATTAAAAATGCATAGAAAAAAGCAACTTCCTGTTTGCTACCACTGATTTTCCCATATTAGCTGATGTATTGTTGTTTAGTGATATGTCCATTTAGCATCATGTGTCATCTCTTTATCTGCATTTTCAGGTTGTGTGACGCAGTGGCTCAGTCACAGGAGGAAGAGAGGGCTCTGGTTCGCTGCCAACTGGAGCTGCAGGAAAACATCGACATTAAGGCCAGCGCTCTTTACATTGATGAGGTCCTCTGCGCACAGCACAGGGAGCCCATCATCATACATAACTTCTGAGCAGACAGCAACAGAAACGGCCTACATATAACTATTATTTCCTTCAAAATACAGTTATATTAAATAACAAATAAATGAAAATACATGTGAGAGCTGTGTGATATTTTTTGTATTTTGGTTATTCAAGATAATCCACACACCTTGTGGTGAGCAGTTTCATGTAGGAACTACTTTCTTTCTACAATAGAATCTACTGGAGCTACTTTAGAATCTACTGGAACTACTTTCTTTCAAGTAGAAAGGAAACAGATCCCATCTGAAACTGCTCACAGCAAGGTCTGTGGACTGTCTTGAGTAACCAGGTCATAGTTTTTGGAAAGAGACACTGGTTTTGAATTTTTCAAATGTATTTAAGTGCCATTTTGTCCTATTATACTGGAAAGAAGGTAGACCTCATTTCCATTTTACTCAAAACTACATGAATACTATAAAGACACAGACTTAACAGACGCGGTATTTTGAGATTATGCCAATTATTATTTTCTATTAAATACCCACTTTTTTATGTCTTGTAATTAGATGAACTTTTCCTTTGGTGTAAACAACCCTAACAAAAATTAAAACAAAACGACGCATGAGTGTCTTACTTTCGAAAACACTGGGAGGACCGTAAGCCAACTGTGGCGCAACAAGCGTAGAAGAAGAAGCAGAAGCGAGAACTTCCGGAGGTCAAAGGTAATCTTCGTGTTTGAAAACATGGATCCCAACAAAGTGGATGAAGGTAGCTGATTTTTGCTGTTACACCTCTTTAAGTGTTGTATACTTATTTTATGAGACTTACACGCATGTACATGTATATTGGGATGTATTTCCAGTTAGTTTGACGTTCACCAGCCTGCTAGCTGAAGCTAGTTTGAGAAAAGAAACACATCGTAGTTGTTTTTGCTAGCTTGTTTGTTAGCTTATGTGATCTGCTATAGTTTTCTCTGATTTAACTGAGAGCTTTAAAAGCCTTTTACCCGCAGCTAGTCACAGCTTTTATTGTCCTCCAAACGAGAAAGAAATGGTGGTCTTTCCCGTGTTAAATTTATTAATTTCATTTAAGCCGACTCATGTGATGTCATTTTATGACCATCTGTAGCCTAACGTTATTGTTATATTCTCGTTTACTGTATGCCTGTGTCATTTGTTGGCATGGCATTATGTTGTTTTTTTCTGTTTCTTTAACAACCCCATACTCAGTATTGGGCTATTTCCCTCGTTCAGCAAAAATTACATCTTAATCTCTGATATAATATTTTAACTACAGATGGTCTTCCCTATGCAGGAGTGAAGAAGTGAACACACCTGGATTTAATTAGGCAATTAACGATGAAATGTTAACTTCTGATTTGTGGCTGTCTGTGATGGGAAGTGGGACTAGCGAAATGTATGGAATTATCAAAGTTTAAGGACTCTATTGTATTGTCATATATTCACTTTTTTGCTGATTTATTTGCCAAATCATAATATAAGATTAAATACATCACAACAAGCAAATGATGCAATTTAAAATAAATGACTTATTGACGTACTTAATGAACAGATAATACAGACTATGAATATTGTCCTGATGTATATGTGGCATAAATAAATGTCCTACTGGTGTATATTCACATCCACATCAAGTAAAACACTTGCACTTGATACTTTTACTTGAGTACAATTATTGGTTCGTCTGTCCACCTCTGCACTCCACTGTCTCTGCATCTGAATGATGTAAAACTGCTTGAAACGGACAGCTTTCAATTAGATAGCAATCTACATAGGAGACCAAGTGAAGAACAGAGAGGAGCAGGACAGACAGAGAAAGGAACACAGAGTCATTCTGCATCCTTTCAATCATGTGACATTATAGAGTTAAGTATTAACAGATACAATTCCATAAACAAAAAATCTACCCTAATTTCCAAACCCTGGCTACAGCTCTACTCAAGGGGGCACTGAAGAGTCATCTGTAGTTGAAGCTGCTTCATTTACAAAGAAAACAACAAAACCAACAGAGCTGAATCCTGTGTTTTAGAGGATTTACATGAAAAGCAAATTGTCATTTCAGTTTTCATGACGCACAATATAACCAAGCTATAATTAACAATTTGATTGTCTCTTTTGAAGCATCAGGCAAGATGAGTGGTGATGGAGACATGGCATCTGTCATGGGATTCTCTGGGTTTGGTATGTACAGTCCAGCACAAATATGCAATAATTGTTTTGCTCAAGTTATTTCATTGGTCAAGTGAGCTGTCTTTGTTCCCTCCAGGTAAGAAGGCCCGCACATTTGACCTGGATGCCATTTTTGAACAGACTCGTCGAACAGCCATTGAGAGGAGTCAGCGTGTCCTAGGTAGGTTTACCAAAATGACAGCCTGTTTTTAGAGCCATTCTGGCTCCAGGATGCGTGTAAATCTATTGTAAATGTTGCTGTCTTAGAGGAGCGTCAGATGGAGGGGGAAGGGGAGAGCTCCAAATCAGTCAAGTCACCAGTCCACACCCAGAGAGACAAAGCTACAGCGGCTACTTCTTCCAGGTAACCAGGGATTTGTTTTTTGGTTTGTTTATTTGAGTGAATGCCATATTACACTCCCTCAGAGGTTAGTTTCATGCCCACTACTCAAGTGTGAAATAAGTTTTTGCTTTGACTGACAATTATGTTTTTTTTTCCTTTCAGAAAACAGGAGAGTGAGAGCAGTAATGACAGTGACTCAGACTCGGACTCGGACTCAGACTCAGAGCTTATTGGGCCTCCACTGCCTCCTCAATATAAAGCCCAGGCTGATGATGATGAACGTGCTAGACTGCCTCATCCACCAGGCCGCTCGGCTCACAGTGATGAAGATGATGATGAAGGGGAGGCAAAAGATGACGATGATGATGATGTATGTCTTAAATGCCCAACTTTCTGTCTAAAACATCCAATCTATCTACTATGCAATGGTATTGATCATTTCGCCATGAAGCTAGGCTCTGACTCTGAGGAAACAGAAAGTGATCCAGTGTTGTGTTGAAGTGTGTTCCCCTTCAGATAGTGTTTCCCGTAGTGGTGCCCTCCTCGGTTGAGGGGTTGGTTGTGGTTAGGTGATGCAGAGTGAGATAAGGGGGAACACATAACAACGGGGAAACACACAACACATGTTCTCTTTGCCATAGCAGCCCAACAGTAATAGCCTGTAGAAGCGTTAGGGGGCTAAAAGGTTATCTGTTTCCACTTCACTGTTATTAATAACATTATAATGTTATGGTGTACCATTGACTCAATTTTGTTAGCCCATCCCATAAGCCATGACAGAGTGACAGTAACAGCAGCAACTAAATGGAATTCATCCATCAGTAGTTTTATTATTTACACCTGAGCTATTTCCCACTGTGACATGTCTCAGTACCTTCAGTGAAAAACATGGATATGTTATACATAGATGCCGCATTTCGTCAACATCACTGCCATGCAGGACAGGGCACAACTGACCTATGAAAAAATACATGTAAACGGGAGAGCCATGTTTTTTTTCTGGATAAAAATCTATAAAAGCTATAATGTTTTAATTTCTCGACTGATTAGAATGAGACGTTTTTTGTTAAGAATTTATGATCTATGTGGAATAGGGAAAAAAAACGTATCCAGAAAACCCACTGCTTTCCCCATTCACACATATTTGTTCACAGGTCAGTCTTGCCCTGTCCAATATGGCGGCAACATTGACATACTATTCAAAGGCCAATGCAGCATCTGTGTATATATGTCAGTGAGTGAAACAGGCCGGTAAATGGTACCTGTTTGTTGTGTTGTGAGGTGCTTTTAAGGTTTCACCACTAGATGGCAGCACAAGCAAATATCATCATCAGTGGTTTGTGTTGCGCTACACAGGATGAGATACCCATGAGCTTGTGTTACTGAACAGTAATTAGCATTGTGTCTTACGTGTTTTATCCTGCTTCTTTCATACCAAAAACATCTGAACATCTTAAATGCAGCATTACTCTAGATAAATATCTCAGAATATGAGTGAAATAGCTCAGATCCTAACCTTTTACGTCCAGTTGCGTAACTGTTCCCAGTCATTCATTTGCAGCTGATTACTCTGATTCCAGGCTTTTTAGTCATGCAGCCTTTTAAAGTTGAAATGTCATGTGTAATTCAATCTTGGAATGGACTGCTATCCTATAACTCCACACCTAATTCATCCTTCTTCTGTGTTTTACTGTTTCCTTATGTTCATCTCAACTTTCCAACCTAGAATCCCGTGAAGAAGATTCCAGACACTCATGAGATTACTCTGCAGCACGGCACCAAGACAGTAAGGACTTCTTCTTATTTCAGCACTCACTGATTATAATTGTTCCTTATGTGGGTCTATGGAAATTTATTCAATGGCTTTCTGTTAGAAAGAAGAAGGTCTTTATTCATCATAAGTAGCTTGTAATAAAGACCATATTTTATTTATATTATACACCCACTAAAACATCTGATAGTGGAGATCTGTATCAGTTATTGGATTTTCAGCTAAGGTTACCCAACTTTGTGCTGAATTTTAGCAATAAGAGCAGCACTTGGTCTGTTTCCCCTGTTGTTGCAGTGAAAAAAGGAGTAAGTTTTGTTCTTTGTTTTCAGCATAGAGTCAATCTGGTATCCAGATCCAGTGCTGATTGCAATTTGAAAACAGTTTAGATCTGAATAATTTGATCATTACACAAGGACAAACTTTAAATGTTTGGGGATCAGAAATGTTTGGGAAAGAGCGCTCCCTGGACTCGAAATGAGTTTGTTTGAGGTGCTCTTTGGATAGGGACACATGTACACAAAAATCATTAAATAACAAACAAACTTAAAGGCACTCAAAACCCTTTATTGTCACTGCATGCTAACTTAAAATAAACAAACTCTGACGTGTTTCTGCAGCAAGCCTTCATCAGAGAGTCATTTCACAATGATAACACAATATGCCTCAAATTACAAAACTTAATGCTAATAACATTAGCCTAAATGACATTGATTAGCTTAATCAGATATTTCCCACTAATTCGAAATGACATCAATACTATGAATTAAGAGGAGTTTGTTTTAAGGTCAAACATGATCATGCTGTGACAATAAGTGCATTGTTTTAAAAGAGTGCAATTGAGTTTTTGTGTTAAAAATATTTGGTTTCTATCATTTTTGTTTTTCGCCTTAGATTTAAAGACGGGAAAGTAAAGATGCACATGTTTATAGATTCACACAAATATACCTGTAATAAAAAGAATGATTATAAACAATTATGATACATCAGCTTAATATACAAGTAAAATAGTAATGACATAATGACATGTATGACATATTACTTATGATAAACGTAACCTATTGTGGTGGTAATAAATGATATAAGTGACTAAAGTCCAGAAAACAAAGTCAGAATAAAAAAGCACACACTTAAGGCACATACTCATCTATGAACCTACACATGCACCAGACATAAGCAGGATTAGTGGAAATAAAAGTAAGGTGTCATATTCTTCAAATTCCGGACCCACCCTACCTTCCTTGTATGGTTTTCTATTTCCTATTATTTATATACTTACACACACACACACACACACACACACACACACACACACCTGTCTCTT
>JAJHUR010084428.1:0-20623 GCA_027495735.1 Lutjanus campechanus
GCGTCTGGCTGCTGTAAATACTCACAAACACATCAAATCCGTAGCCCCCATTTCCCAACAGATGCATGATTTACTCATGTATGAGCAATGTTTCCTAAAAGCGCACAGGTTTCAATATATTTCGGGGCTGTTTTAAAAGCTGCTGGGGAGTGCTACAGACAGGCTGGGGAAGTCAGAAAGTATAGAGAGATAGCCTGCTGTATTTATGATTTAGTTTTCTTTTTTTCTGGGATTTGATCAGTAGTGGAAGAAGTATTTGGCCTAGATTCATCTACATGAATACATCATGTTCTACAAGATCATCATACAGTATGAGAGTAGCATGGCTCTCCTGTGAGAACCACGTATCTCTAACAAGTCAAAGACAGCCCTGTTTCCAGTTTTGTGACGATGCAGCTAATCTAATATAATCAAATCTAATCTAAGTAGGGCTTATATAACTTAAATACTTTATATAACTTATCTAACTTCTTGAGCAAGATGGTTGATTGCTGAGTCTCATTCCCAGGTTGTCAAATACGACCCTTTGAGCGGTAATATTGCACCTTTATATCACCTCACTGTCTGCATAGAAAGTACAGAGTCAGAAGGTGGGGCGCAGGTATAAGAACACTGCTGAGTTACACGTTCACTGCTGTTTGTGACAGTGTTCTTTAAACTATGCACTTGAATTACCACACATTTGTCAGCTGTTTAAGCGGAGAGAGGGAGAGAGACGAGCATAACCTGGTAACTCGGTAACACAGGGTCTCTCCTGCTGTGCCAATGACACGTATCTGAATCTTTAGAAAAAAGAGTAAAGGAGAGAAGAGGTGAAAAACATACAGAAGAAAAAAGAAAGTGTGAACATGTTGAAGCAGCTAGAGTAGTAAAGAGGAAACAAAAGGCATGAAGATTACACATGAAATCCCTCTACAGTGGACCCCACTGTGAAGCTGAGGATACACAGCCAACATACTGAGGAGAGCTGTAATTATGCTTGCAGCAGGGACAGAGATCCTGGACATATAACAGCAGTTCATTGTGTTATAAAAGATTGATTTAATGAATCTCAGTCTATCTATCTATCTATCTATCTATCTATCTATCTATCTATCTATCTATCTATCTATCTATCTATCTATCTGGAGCTTCATATCGTAAAATGAATATGTAATCAGCTTGCAGACCTCACAGGAGTCAATGTTGGAATCATTCAGTATTCAGTATACCTAGAAGCTACATCATCTCTCTCCATCTCTTTTTCTCCATCCCTTTCTCGCCTTATCCTGTTGTCTATCTCTGTGCTGCTCATCCATGTTCCATCTATGTATCTGTCTATGTATGTATGTATGTATGTATGTATGTATGTATGTATCCATCCATCCATCCATCCATCCTCTTAGAAAAAAATGTTCCTGAGGAGCTGAGGGTCTACCCAGAACTATTTGCTTCAGTACTATCATCCATCCATCCATCCATCCATCCATCCATCCATCTGTCCATCCATCTCTTCATCCTGTCAGTCAGAATATGAAAACAGCTATGAAAACATCTCAATAAATCTACACGCAGACATGACAACAGCAACAACACTGCTGCTTCATACATAAGCACCTACACACCAGCACACAGTCATGCACCTCCTTACTCTGTTGCTCTCTCACACGCAGGCACAGAGAGTCAAACCCTCTGTCAACAGTGTAGGTAACTCATACATAAACATGAATTACAATAAACAGAAATGATGTTTGCAAGATGTTTAAACAGAGAGACAGGAAGACTGACAGACAGAGAGACAGGCAGGGCAGATGCTGCATACAGAGAAGATATACAAGTGTGACATGAAAAAATAGAGGAAATGTGTGTGTGCAGGCATACATCTCCCATTTGATGTGTTTGCCCCTCTTTAGCATATAGTATGTAACCGTGTCCACGAATCGTTGCATGCACATTTCTTTTATTTGTTTTGCCTTTTATTGGTTTGATGGATTTTTCTCTTTTGCCTTGAACAGGTTCATAATTATGTGCAGCTGCATGTGTCTGTGTGTTGACCTCTCCAGTAGACACCAGGGTATTTAATATTCTAGTCTGATGCTGACTTGCTGTGGCCAATCATCGCACACTTGTACACTCACAACACACACACAGACACATACACATTTAAATGACACCCTACTGCCACATAATATCGCTGCACGCGCTAAAGCAGAGTTAATCAATGTTCATCTTATACACACACAGATAACATGATAAAGCTAAACATATAGTAATATAGACCAAAGATTAGAGGTTTTTGTCTTCTGACAGGTAGCACCGCTGTGCTTATTAAGTTTATCAAAGTTCTTGACCCAAAGGGAGGTTACAGGCAGAATAAAATATGCTCTCACATTATCTCATTATGACGTGTGTTGTTGAGAAATGAGCCACTGGTTTAAGCTGTGCATACACTTTGCGATTTTAGAAATGTTGTTCAATTCCAACCCCTGTATAAGTAAATAATCTGCAATGTAAAGCCTAAGCTCTAAGGCCACAAGATTTCTGAAATGAAAAAGGGGATATTTTAAGTTTTGTGCTCAGTATATCATTAAAATAACCTATGTTTTTATTTATGAAATAAAAATGGAGACATGGGTTATGGTTTTTGTATGTATTTTGACGATAGTAACTGCTGTACTGTTATAAACTATGGTGCAATCTGAGTGATGAAAATGGGCACTAATTAAGTAACTTAACTGTGTCAGAAAATCAGTTTACTGGACCATGATGAGTGAAGCTATGGTAAACTACAGATGATCAATGCAAGTTATTGAACCATTTGTTGAGCACTGTCTTGTTACTTGCTAGCTTCTCTCAAGTTTTTTTCACAACAGTTTTCTACAAAACTAGGATGAGCAAATAATTAGTAGAAGAAGAAGAGTGATATGGAGCTCCTATAGCAAGCAGCCCCCTCTGTTGGCCAAAACAAGCACAATGTGATTGAGATGTGCTCTCACTGTATGGTCTGATTATCAAGCCAAGACCTGAGTGCTCACATTGTACATGTGAAAAATAAAATAACAGCAACACTGCACCAAACTATGTCCCTAACTTCTAAACAATAAAAGAGGCAAACAAGGATTCACAGATGGCTAGGAAGACAATATGGCCTGTCCATTTTGCAAGGAGAATCAGAGTAAGCTAGTTATGCTTTATTGTCCATATTTTCAGTCAGAATGATGCATTGTGTTGCCATGGCAATTTCAGATGCTATGTTTGTCACTTCATGTAGGTCCAGTGAGAAAAAAAGGCACTAATGTTGAGAAATCAGACGTGTCCGTAATTTATCTGAACATCCAGCGCCCATTCGGGAGCAGTTGAACAGTCTTTGCTCCCCCTTATACACTGCATTGCAAAGGACAAAGGACAACTGAAGAACCTAAAATTTAGTCAAACTCTATAGTTAGTCATGCAGCTCAAAATCCGGTCAGTAACAGACTAAAATTGTAAAGTGTATGCCCCTCTTAAAGGTCCATTGTGTGAGAAGACTCTTCCACGGGGGCCATGTTGCACTGTCATGTTTCTACAGTAGCCCAGAATGGCATTTCACTGCCACAGTAGTTTCTCCTACATTCTTGGAAGGGGAGGGTGAAATGAGTGGTATTTGGTAGGTTGTGATCTACAGCCTCACCCCTAGATGTGAATAAATCTGACATACCGGTCCTTCAAGTTGCCAATGCTTTCTCAAATATTTTCCATGAATAATTCAGTCAAGGAGGTGTTGTTACTGAAAACATTAATGGTACAATATGCTTCATTCATTATACCCCGGAATATACAAAATTATTTTGCTGTAAAGTTGCCATTTCAACCTTTTCATTTGAACAGTAGTGCAGCTAAATATCTAAAGTTTGTCTGGAGGGTAATGCTTGAAGAGAGGTGATGAGGTCAATAAAATCAACACTATCATGAAAATTTTTTGTCTTGTATATGAAGTTGACTTTTTGACCTGGCAGTGGCTCAAGAGGAAATCTCAAAATATTGTCTAAAGAGTCTAATATTTCTTGTCTGGAAACTGAAATCCTGGCTTGATGTAATTTTTTAAAAGGGAAGGACAGAAGGTCACAAACACTGTTGCTCACTCTGACGGCCATGAATGATAACAGCAAATTTCATTAAGCTACTTTCTCATGGAACAAAATATTGCTAATGCAGAAAGTTTGACCTTATTGTGGCACTAGATGAATGGCCACAGTGTCATAAAAAAACATACATGGAATCATCCAAAATTTCATGGCCATCTGTTTGAAATGTCTTTTCTGTTGTGACTCAAGGCTCACATATTTGTCTTCAGAGCCTGTTTGATTTCTGTTTTGTGTATTACAGTAAATAATCTAAGCGACAAATAAATTATCTCATACTTGTATCAAGAGGAAAAGCAAGCTAGTAAAGTAGCAGAAGCAGAACAGAACAGATGTGAATAAAAATACATGATGGCTGTGGAGCTCCTGGCTACATTCAGAGAGCTCAGCGGGAGGTGTGTTTGAAGGATTCGCTTTTTTCTATTGCAAATCTCCTCTGAAATAATTCACCTGACTTGGTATGAAAGCTCTGTGTTAAAAATCACATCTGTTCAGCCCACAGCCAGCACATTTGTGTCTTTGTGATGCCGAAGTCCGCAGTTTGTCAGTTGTCAGACCCCACTCTTCTGACACATGTTGAGTGGGATTTACATACTGCAGCAAGGCAAAAAGCCTGAATGTTTTCAGAACAAAGTAGGGATGCTTTAAAATGAAATATCTGTACTGGCCTGAAACATTTCTGTTGATATGACAGACTGATGACGATTTAATTACGCACATGTAAGGCGAGTATGTCTACGGTGTAGAGGGTTTTTTTTGAAGTGTCCAAAACGGACAGCAAAGTTGCTTTTCCCAAATATTGCTCAGTGTGATTCATGCAAAGAGGAGCGAAATTGCATTCATTACATCACATTGGTAAAGAACAAAGAGAAACAAAAGCATTGAAAAGCCCTGTATTTTATGTCTGCATTTGCCAGTGGGTCAGCATGAGAAATGCAGGCATAATTATATGTTAATTCCATTATATGCTCTCTGTAATTACGCGAAAAAATGTGCATATATCAGTCTCGTCCAAAAATGAGTTGGAAAATATCAGCAAAAATCAAATAGCACACACGCTTTGAACAAAGGCATTCTTCTTGTCTCTTTTCCAAAATAAATCACCAGTGAATCAAACACCAATCGTCCATTTTCGGTATGTTTGTTATTACTTTTATTAATTATTATCATCGTCATCATCATCAACATTATTCTTCAAGTTTAGCTGTGTAACAAACTTTTTCTTGGCTGTCAAAATATGTTGTTGTTGAAATATCATTTTTGCATGAAATAAAACCTAAAAACAATAACATACAGAAAGGTAGCAGAATAAAATACAACATGAGAAAGAAAAAAAAAACTAAAAAAAAAATCCAATTTTTTCTATAAAAGCCATCAACTGAATAGAAACAAAATTCTACTAAAATATATTGGTTAAATGTACATAGTTGATGTGTGTGTGCATGCATGTGTGTGTGTGTGTGTCTGACCATTAATAAACTGGCCTTTAGCTCCCTTGTCTCCCATGGTTAACACTGTACATCCCATAATGTACACTCAATCCGTACCACTGCCGACGTGTGTGTCTGTGTGTGCATGTATGTGTGTGTTGTCCCTTCCTTGGCAATAAGAACATAGTAATGGAGTGCAAGCAACAGCATCATTTTCTATAACACATTCTGACAAAGACAAAGATGAAAACACTTGTTAAGGCTCCCCAATGTAAACGCTGATGTGAAATGCCATCAAACCTAAAACATATACACTCATAATTGAAGTAAAACAAAGTCAAGTCATGTGTGTCCTGCAGAACCTCATTTCTTACCATAAAATTGTGTATTTTGAACCATAAATTGCAGCTGAAATGTTCCTATCAACATTAATATATATTCATGTTTTAGATATACAGTAATGTTAAGCCTGCAAATACACAAAAGAAGATATTTGGATAGGAAAGGGTTCTGCAGAGCACTTACAATACAAAATTGTGCATGAGCAAAGTTCTTTTATTGTCAAGGCTGTGTTCTTTTTACTTTCAACTCAGTGAGTTCAGGGCAAAGATTTTCTTTCAAAAGCTAAACTATTGAAACATTTTGGCATCAGAATTTGTCTCCAGCTCTCTGAGAAATCCTTCTGGTTCATCAAGAGGAGATGTACACCCAGATATAACAAAGAAAGAGAAAAAAGGCCAAAAACTATTCGATCCTTTTTTTTTCTTTCTTTACTTTTTAAACATATCTTTGTCCTAGTTTTTCCTAGAAATCCCATGAAAATCTTCACCAAAGGACTTAACATCTTTTAAAAAATGAAAATTTAGGTTGAATTTTTTATCAAATGTGACTCCCGTTGGCAAATGAATGTAACTAAATCTGAGAAAATCCACATTTGCTTCTTACTGCTGTTAACAACATGAGCAGTTCCTGTCAGTTCTGGGGTAACTGGGTCGACCTCAGATTTTTGGGTGAAACACGATATGACACAATCACCTAACTCCCATTTAAACCCCCTCGACCCGTCTACCAGCTGAGATTACCCTTATCAAAAGAAGACAGAATACTGAAGAGATGAGTGGCAGAGGGTAGTAGTAGCAGGTGGAGAGATAAAAAGAAAGAGTAGGAGAGCTATGTGTCAAATTAGACAACATAAGAGAAAGATACAAGTGATGTTGAGGGGAGGGACAAACAACAGAGGAGAGGCGATGAATAGATGCATAAACCAAACCTCTTTTTATCAGCCACTACAAGCGTCATTTGATCCCATTCTCCCTCTTTTCATCCACCTTATCCCCATATATTCTTCAAAGGCACCCATCTATCCATCTCAGCAGGTTTCCCTCAGTCCTTCCTTTTGTTCTGTCCTGTAACAAAGTCTTTGCTTCTTTTTTTTTTTTGCTACATTTGCAAATGTAAACAGTTTTTATTATGCTAGCAGCCCCTTACTGTAAGAGATGCCCATAACTAAAATAAAGTAAATTCTAAAAACACGTTAGCACAAGAGATTTCAGAGAATAAAGACAGTTCTAACATTTTGTTTTTTCCATTGGCTTCATCAGTCCTGATTGAACCTATTCAGCAAATAAAGGGCAAACTTCAGAATCAAAGTATTTCTAAACCATGTAACTAATGCAGTTAATAAGTCTTCACTTGACAGGTGTGATGTAATGGAGCCATACATGGTAAAGATGTTAAGTTAACTCTTCAGAGGACAAAAATCCCAACACATGACACCAGAGTGTCAAACACTAGGGGTGGCACATGTGAATGTGTGGCATCCTAAACAGTTGGATTGATTTTCTTTTTTTACGTTCATTGTTAACTGCAGCAGTGAGAGCACTTCTCAGCAATGACTGTGATAAGTCAGACTTCCATCTCCAGTATGAATACTGTGATGCACCAGTAGTTTGATAGGTTTCTTAGTGTTTCAACATGACACATTAAATACTGTGTCAAGTGTTAGAAAGTTTGTTTGTTTTTTTGCTTGATGCAAATGCAGTATACCCTCAGTATTTCAGTAGAAACTGAAAAAGGTTTCCTTTTGCTTACATATGATCAATTATTCATAAGATTGGAAAATCTATATGCCTCATCATAAAGAGTATGCAAGGTCTTCCTACATAAAAGAATGCTTTAAGGTCTAATGCAAATACTGGAGGAATTAAGCTGCAACCAGCTCCCCACAACATACTGACTGCTCTGGTGTAAAGTTCAGCTATTTTATTTCAGAATCAGAATCTGCTTTACTGACCAAGTATGTGTACAAGGAATTTCACTCACTTTTTTCACCTGCTCTCAATGTACTTACGCAGAAGTAAAAGAGACATAACAGCTGTGAAGTCTGACAGAGTAGAGAATTCATCTGATTTTATCATTTCTTGCCTTGCTTGCATGAAAAGAAATCTCTTCTCACTGCTGGTTTTAAAAAATTGTCCTTTTGTTGACACTAACTTATACAAAATGTATTAAAACATAACGATAACACCTTTACCATGATATGGCCACTCTGGTGAGCTTACATCTCCAAATGAACCAGATGCACAGTACAGAACATCTTTCTGGTATGAAGTCTTTCACATAAAAGTCGCAGAGGCATTATGTCCTAACATTTCTACAAAGTCACGTACACACATGCAAAAATTAAAAAGATGGTTAACTGGTAACTGACAGTTAGCATAGCAACCAATTTCATCTTTTAAAAGCATATGTGGGTCTTTTCCATGGGCTGAAAATGCCAAGTGTGAACAGGTCTCTGGACTAATCAGACAGCTAGACTGAACTGAATCATCAAAATGGATGACTCTGATAACTTGGTGCATGGGAATTCATATAGAAATCTGTTTGTCCAACTTCTGCTCGTCATGACTCATGAGTTACATAACTTTTTGACGCAGATAAACATACCTTTTAGAAAAACTGTACAAGTTACCAGGCACTAGACGGAATATTTTCCATTCATTTCATGTCTTTTGGATAAGCATAAAAAAATAGCTTTTTCTGTTGCGTCTTTTATTTTCTTTCTGCCTATTATTATTTCCTTCAAAGAAGTCCCTTGGTGTTTTCTTTTGTTTTGTTTTTTTTAGCAACTAAGGCAGCAAAGGCTGGAGAAGTGATTCTCTCTTTATAAAAATAAAAAAGATGGCCATGGTGTTGCTCCATACTGACGCATATCGGAGGACTCAAAGCCCTGACTGTCACTACTCTTTCAACAATGAAAATAAATGACGAGAATTGTTAAATTTGGTTTAAAGAGAGACTCAGTTATGGTTTCAGGCGGGTGTTTTCCCTTAAAGACTCATTTAGAACCCATAAGTGGGCAATGAATGGTAGAAAAGTGGGATGAGTTGAAAGCAACTCTATTGTTTTACTTCATTGAATTGTAAAATGTGACTTTACAATGTAATCTTTTGTTTTTTTCAGTATTATGTAACAGTTCCCATCCATAGAAAAGGCGACTTATTTTGCAGATTTTATAAGCTGCTAACATGCTACATAGAGGTAACCTACCAAACTCTCAGAAATATGAGAAAGGCTGAATAAAACACTGTAGGCAAGACACTCTGTAGACTCATTACAGAGCAAAAGTTCATACAGTTAACCCAAATAAAGTTCCTAAGTCTCTCTATAAAACAATGTAACCTAACAACATGTGAAAGACATACAGAATAAAAAGTTACGTACTAAGACCATTTTGACCAGTTAACACATAAAAACATGAAAAGAACATATATATATATAAGAGAAAATTATGTAACATGCTAAAACCATTCAACCACTGAACATGTAAAAATGATGTGTCACATGCTGTGAAACAGGTGGGTTGGTGTGCAACACGTGTGACCCCTGAGGACTGAAATACCGAGCGCAAGCCTTCATTATTTTACATCATCGTTTGGGGACGGACACATCCTTTGATCCTTACACACATAAAACGCAATTAACACAAATGCACACATACACACAACCCCCTCTTTTGCTGTACCATTTCTATTAGACGGCTGTTATCAATGTAACAAGTCTCCATAAGAACACAACAACAAATAGCTCAAAAACAAAAGAGAAAAAACTCAAATAGACTAATTTTTATAGTACCATTTCCTGCAAAAAAGCATTATTTGTCTTTACAAAATAACATATTATATATAGGAAAGTGTAGCAAATTGCATGTTTTTGTACTATAACATCATCATAATCATTATTACCATTATTATTATTAATATAAATGTTAAGCAGGTTAATAGATGGTTGTTCTATTAGGCAGGCAGCCAGGCACGTAGCTAGTATCATGGCACGGAGGAAGGTAGAAAATAATGTCACTTGGTTTTATCCAAATGGATGAAGAGAACACTTCGGTCCGGATTTACTCCGGTTTAACCAGTTAAAACTGGTTTTAAGCAGTTCAAAAAGTCACACGGTCAAATCAAACCCGACCAGTCTCCCAGTGTGGGGGCCACTTTGTGTTTGCAGTTTCAGAGACAACAGGGCACGAGTGAAAGAATCCTTTTGTACCAAGGTAGCACCAGCTGAACTGGAGCAAACTGGTTTAACACTGACCAGTTTCAAAGAGTCAAAATAAGTTTTGGTTTTGGATCCATTTGCACAGCGATGAAACAGTCAAAAACATGCTGCTCTGGACCAGAACAAAGCAGTTCTAACCAGATCAGATCTGGTTGTACCAAGATAAAATCAGACTAGTTTGGACCAGCTCAGTTCAGTTCGGTTAAAGTGTTTCTAGCATTTTTTATTTTTTGCTCTGCTGTACGGTGGCTGTGCAAGTGCTGAGCTCCTCCAACTCATCCTAAATGAGACCAGTCCAACTTTCAGTCGAGCTTCCAATCCTCTTATTTGGAAAGCACATGAAGTGGCTGTTTATTAAAAGGTGATTTCAGCTGCATGCCCGGACTCTGTTGTTGAATAGTCGCCACAGAGCTGTCAAGTGACCGTCACTCAACACAGGATAAGGCTATTCCTCCAAACTGTCCCTGCAGCAGTTCAGCGGGATCCTACAATGATTTTTTTGACCATTTTGACAGCCGAGCGCTTCCAGCATAAGGATGTGTTCCATTTAGTGCCCAGGATAGGCCCATTTTGACATGAGCTAGCCTCCAGGAACCTGGAGACATGCAGCTTATTCATCCAATAAAACGCGTTCTTCAAGGTTTGTGTGAGTCAAAGGCATCAGGTTAATTACCCTCTGTGTTCTCGTCTAAGTTTGTAGATTCAGCAACAGTTGTGAACTCTGCGGTTTTTGTGATGTCATCACCACTATCTGACACCGTCTTATCTCCCACTTCCTGGTTTGTTAGGTCATGACCCTCTCCTCTTAGCTCATTTTCAGCTCTTGTTTCATTGTCAGTGGTGTCATTGCCTGGCATTTCTTTTGCTTGGTTGTCATGGCAAACTCCTGTGACATCCTTGCCTTCATCTGTGACCTCACTGCGATCACCGTCATCTTTTTCCTCTGGCGTCTCTGACATCACCGTGACGTTCTGAACTATGCCATCCTGCGTGTGACTCCTATTCTGTGGCGTTTTGTCTGTGTACCTGTGTAAGCCCCTCTGTATGTGCGTGGTGAAATCATAGCGATCCGCGCACACATGCAGGCAAAAACTGCACTGGTGTGGTCCCTGGTCACCGTGGCAACTCATGTGCAGGGCATACATGACCTCGTCTAGGAAGTAGATCCCACAGTGGACGCAGCGGTTGGTCAGATCATCCTGAGTGGCCACTTCAACCATTGCGCGATTCGACGGGACACTTGACCGACTTTTTATCAAGTGATCCTTCGCTTCCTTTCCTATCTCCTCCCTCTGGTTCCCTCCTTCATCTGTCCTCTCCTCCTCCTCCTTCTCTCCTTTCCAGTTCTCTCTCAGCCTCTCAGCCAGCGGAGACTCTTGCCTTCGCCTCTCTGCGCCATTTGTCGACAAGTGTGCATTTGAAGCACTTGTGTCTCTTTGTCTTATTGCAAGATCCAAAGGGGCGTCATTTTCTATTGATGAAGACGAGGAGGTTTGGGAATGAAGAGGAGGAGGAGGGTAATGAGGAGGAGCTGGAGGAGGGGGGAGAGGAGAGTAGGGGGAGGCGCAGTAAGGCACCGTGTAGCTTTGCTGATGATGCTGTACTGGAGTCACCATTGCACCGAGATAATGTGCGTTATTTCCAAGGCTACCAGGGCTGCTTAGATTACTGATGCTACCAGGGACCCCAGAGGCGGCGGCCATCTTGTACTTGGTCCAGAATCTAAGCCAATCCGACTCCGGGGTCAGATCAGGCGAGAGGGTTAATGGTAGGGGTAAGGAGAAAAGGGGATACTGATACTTCTCAATGGGTGAACCAGGAGGAGAATAACTCGATGGTTTGGATGGACGCATGTACTTCTCGATGGGACTGCCTCGTTCTGATCCCCCTCCGCCTTTACCGCCCTCTACTTTCGATATCATCCCTCCTTCAACGATGCTGCCGTTGCCCTCAGCTACCAGTGACGAGGGTGGGTGAGAAGGTAGGAGCAGTGGAGGCATGCGTCGGTGAATCTCCAACGTTTGATTGGCAAGGAAGGCTTGAGTGGATCGGGGTGAGCGCGAGCGAGGGGAAGGCTGCTGGTTTTTGATTGAGCTTCTGTCGGACTCCTCGCCGTTCATACGCTCCTCGCTGGTGATGCGTTGCTGCTTGGAGGCAGGGGTTTCAGATGACAGCGAATCAGGGTTGAGGCGTTTTCGGGTTCGTCGTCGGATGATTTGTTCACCGTTGTTCTGCTTGATGATGTTTAGAGGTCTGGGTGTCTACAAGATAAAGGAAACAAAGAAGAACATGGTGAAAAGAAAAGGGTTAGTAAACATTAAGCAATAAATGTAGTGATAATTCATTTTCCTGTTTGAACAACACTGATATAGATTTTCCCTGACTAATAATTTCAAGCATACATTGCAGAGCAATATCTGACTGTGATGATACTAAATTAACTGCATTACATAAAAAAAATGAATGATTTAATTCAATATAAAGCCATTTGATATTTAGTGAAAAAAACACACAATGCTATCAGAGGGAAGGCTACCATTAGGATTTTACTGATACTGATATTGATAATGATACTGCTTACTGACACCAATACTTAGATGCTCTTAATGATATTACCTACCATAATTTGGTGCAAAAACTAAAAGACAAAACATGAATAGATGTGAAAAGATTAAACAGGTATTTTAATATTACTTTTTTGTAGAAGTAACAAGTTAAACTGTTTCTAGTCAGGAACCATTGCTGGTTTAATAATGGTTCTCAAAACCCATCCCTATTAATTAAGTGACACTATGACTGACTGAAGATCTCCAAAGGTAGCTCTAATAAACGTACATTTCAGTGAAACTTTTTTGAGTATTTTTTCAAACCTGTAATTTCAAATCTGTAGTTTTACACTTATTTCAGTATGCATTAAACTAATCTACTTTATTACTTTAAAAATCTTAATTCAAAACTGAGAGGGTCTAAAATTTAATTTAATATCCAAACCTTTCTTCTGCATTTTGCAGCCAATAAGGCTAAAAGAGGCCAAACTGATTATAATTAACTGACATGCTACAGGAAGACTAACATACTGTATCCAGCACTCCTGATGCGGTGGTTTTTGCCCTCGCCACAAGGGGGAGTGCTTACATATGATGGAAGTTTGCCCTGAAGACTCAACTTTTGCATCATTGACAGATCCCTCACCGACATGTGAACCTATTGTATGTCTTTAACTATCACTGAATAATCTCCCACTAAAAGTAGAGCCAACTACACAATCAAAACACACTCAAACTAAAGTAAAACCAATTATAGAAACTGATTTTTATGAGCCTGAAAGAAACTCAGTTTGTGTTAAAAAAAAAGGCAATCGAGGAGCAGAATTACAAAGACTAAAATCTGCCCACTACACAGTTTCTGAAGTCCTCCTCACTTATTCGATTTCCCTTTGGGATTAATAAAGCACTTGATGATTGATGAAACTTTTCTGATGCTTCATTCCTAAATACATGCCAAAAACATTTCCAGACAAATTAGCGAAATGTTTTCGTTCCTGGAAGTAAAATAAACCATACGGTTTAAAGTGTCTTTTCAAGTGTTTACACTTCAACTCAAAAGTAATGACTTTCACTACTGAAGAACCTGCTTCATTCAAGCCCACTGTCTAAATACACATTATAAATAGTGACTTCCACACAGCATTAACTGACAACAAAGTCAACTTCAACTGGCATAAAGAGATGAGGTTTTCAAGCATCAAAAGAACGTTCGATTTGTTGAAATTCACACTGGCATGCAGGTGGAATTTATTATGTACGCTGAATATTTCAGGAACAGAAAAGAACCGTGTTATCGTGTACATGTATGTGCCTCCTCTATGTCTCTAGAGATCCCTGCTGTGTCTGTATGTAAGTGATGTGGAGCTCGTGACATGCATCACGGCAGATGAAAACCAATCAGAAAAAGATGCATAGAGAAGGACCAAGTCAGAAAAGAGAGATAGTGAAGAACTATGGTGCAGGAATATGGATGAATAAAAGAGGATGAAAAGAAAAAAGAATGGCTCTTAAACCTCTCATGCTTTTGTAATGTATTCTATGCTTATGTCGGGATCCCCTAGAATGATTTATCCCCCTCTGTACGTGTGGATTACCCTGTGTCTGTGACTGAGAATGTGCTCTTACAAAGGTATGTACATAAAAGCATGCTTGCACATGTGTGTCAGTGTGTGTATTGTGTAATGTGGTTAAAGACGGTGTCATTCTCAGTGTGGGGTCTATCAGTCATTGTAGAGCAGTTACTGAAAATATTTAATGACAGAAGAGTCATTTATAGCACCAAACCAGTGTCCGTTTTAGACATTGGATTATTACAGGCCTCTACATGGACAGAATTTTGTCAAAACATTGACATTCCTCTTATTCTTTTCAGGTTTTGTGTTTCAAGCTAAAGAGGAGCGAGAAGAAACGGTAAGATTGTTGAGGAGACAGGAACGACGGAGGTGAGATAAATGAGAGGGGGAAAAGAGCAATATATGGTGAAGAGATGAGGAAGAGGTAGAGGGAGGGGGCGTAAATAAGAAAAGAAAAAGGAGGGAGGGAGGGACAGGAGTTAATACGGGAGGAGGATGGCTGAAGAAAAAAAGGCAGCGGTGAAGAAACAGTGACACCCACGGTGGAAACAGTCCAAAGCTGTGTCCTAATTCCATCCTGCATACTATTTCTCTGCAGGATTTGATCTGTTCACAGTGGAAAGGTGAAAAAAATAAAGACTTCCCACCACAGTCAATGAATGCAGTAAAAACCTGTGATATTCAGTGTGTACAAATACTTTGTTACTTTACTTAAGTGCAGTTTTCAGGTATCTGTACTTTACCTGAGTATTCATTTTTCTGACAATGTTTTACTTTTATTCCCCGCATTTTAACACAAAGCTGTGCTTATATTTTCAAAACAGGCTTGTTACCTTAGCTTTGCATTTGAGAGGATTTCTTGATTGTTTTCATTTTGTAGCATTGCAAAATCAAAAGCAGTTTCAACCTAAATGAATGGGACCATAACCCACAGAGAAGACAATTCAAACAAGATGGAAGAAAATAGAGAAAATATGAGGTTCAGTTAGCTTTGCACAGAAACAGCAGGTAGAAATGTCCTTCAGAGGGTGACTTTTTACTTTTATACTTTGGATACATTTCAGAGCCTGAACTTTTTCACTTTTACTGGAATAAAGAGGTTGAATCAGTACTTCTGATCTTGTTTTTAAACAAGTACGTGTCCTACTTGAGTAAAGAATGTATACACTTTTGCCACCTCTGGAGGTGAAACACCGCAGAAAACAAAAAAATAACTATATTTTCTAAGTGTATTTGGTTTAAAGTTGCAGTTTGACTGACATATGATAGTTCAGTACGTTTAATATCTAGTACAGAATTGGGAAATGACAAGTTTCTTCACTTCTCTTGCTCTGTTTCTTCTCTATTATTGTCTCTTTCTCTCTTCCACCCTGGCACACTTTCTCTCACTGTTACTGCTGCTCTTTGTAGGGCTCTATTGAATAGTTTGACGCTTCAAACCTCATTTTGTAATGCTGACATTCAAATTCTAAATCAACATTAGAATGCTGTGCAGCTTCTTCTTTTTTTTTTTGCATGTCAGTTCATTCTGTTTAAACAGTTGCAGGTAAAGATTAAGCTCCACTAATATTATTAGTAATAGACTATTTACTCCAGTGGTGGCTGAGTATATTAATTACATTTATATAACCACAATGATTAAAAAAAGCTATTTTTGCTCTAATATAAAAAGACTAACTAATTTAATGCAATGAATCACTTTATTCAAATTGAGGATTTGGGATTTTTTTTTTAGGGGGGTGGTGTCATAAAATATGATGACAGACATTCAAAGGTTCAGTTTAAAACTTCAATAGAAGCTTTGAACGTTTAAAAAATGACATTCAGGACAGCTCTAGCTCTTTGGCTCTGCTTTGGAAAGAAGTTTAACATGTTTCACTCGAGCCTCCCTTGCTAGTTTTCCTCCCTGTCTGCCTCTAAATGTCCTCCTACTCTTTATCTTGCTAGTTTATGTCAAGTGTCTTGGTGTAACTACATGACTGTGTTTCAGCAGCTCTGTGGAATCAAACCTTCCCTTTCCTTTCCTGAATAAGACCGATATTTATCTGTTAACATAATACATTTTACAGTTAGCCTAATTAAATTAATATGTACATACAAAATGAGATGCTCATCATTTATAGCATTTCTGTGACTGGAATCCTGTGTGAGACACACACACACACACACACACACACACACACACACACACACACACACACACACACACACACAGTATCTGTAATGTTGTATACTTTAATGGTTGTGGGCTTGGTTTGATAGAATACCTGGGCTGAGTTACTCCTTGTGCACATGATTCTCCTTCTATCTATCCATCTTTCCATGTATTTCATTCTCTTCTTTTTATGTGTCCTCTGCATTCTCTCCACACTCTCACTCACACCCCCCTTCATTATCTGTCCTCACTCTTTACCTTAATCTCTTTCTTTGTCTTCCTCCCTTTTCCCCCTCTTTGTTTTTCTTTCTCCCTCCCTTCCTTTACGTCTACCTTTTTCTCCCTCTTTATTCATAACTCTCCCTCAGCCTCTCTCACTCTGAAGTGTTTTACTAGCTGCTATCCTCTCTAATAATGTGTGTAGAGCGTATAAAACTTTTATTATGGGATATAAAATACGGTTGTCGTGAAGATTGTCAAGAGTAGACGGGGGCCGGAACGTGATTGGAGCAGCAGATGAGACGAACGGGTTGAACCAAGGAAAAGTTCAGGGGCAGGAAGGAGTGAACTGCTATAGCTTGTCATCCTCTGAAAGGTCTTTAAAGCTCCATTCAATAATTGTGGCATAGTGCTCTGGGTTGTAACACAGTCAACCCCCTGATACATTTATTAACACTGTGATTTATTGCACTGGAACTATTTGGTTCACTCTAAAATTTTACAAGCTGAGCTTAAAAAGCCTACATGTAAACATGAATCTGGCAAATATATACGTTAAAGCCCCAAAGGCTTGTTTCGCACTGATAATATTTGTAAACCCTCAAGTTAAATAGGTATAGTCAAGTGTGAAATTAGCCTAAGCCCCATAAAAACATATCTGAGGTGAGAACGCTCAATATTCTGAAGTCAACTAAATTCCAGGCTGGGTCTTTATCTCATCTGTAATTCATGCAGTCTAATTAAATTTGGGATTTCCATAGACTTTCCCCAGGCTTAGATGGTAAAGTTGATTCATTCCATCATATTTCTCACTCCATGGAACTGGCTCGCTGTGACTGCTGAAATGGTCTGTAACTCCCAGCACCCACCAAATCAAATATACTTTATCCACAATATTACTTTCACAGTGGGATTCACAGAATATATACAACAATTTTAACTGCAGTATGCACCATTTAATTTGCGTCGTATGCTAATCGGACAGACAGGAGGAATTATAATTAGTGGTCAAAACCACCCTGTGGATGTACTCAAACACAGAACAGAGTCTATAAAATAGGCTAAACTACTGGGTTCCTGATCTAGTTCAACCTTTATGAGTCAGCACATGGAGGTCTCCTATGAGTGGAGAGGAGTTCAGCACTTCAAATTAACTTTCACATGATGATACACCTGAGTTTCTGCTCTCTTCTAGGTATTACTTTCACTTCCCTCTCTGTCTCTCTACATTTAAAGTGCTTTTTGAAATTTAAAGCTCCCTTCTTGTCTCTTTTCTAATTAGTCTGAAAGAAAATTTGAATAAAGGGGATCATAAATATACAGAAACTGAAACTTGAAAGAGATAGTTGGGAATATTTGAAGTGGAGTTCTGTGAGCTACTTATCCATATTCAGTGTATGGCAGTCGACATACCACACTTTGGAGAAACAGAGAGCATTACAGGTACTGTGTTGCTGCGGACAGGGTCAGCAGCAAAGCTGATTTTAGCAACTTGAAAAAAGGCCCTTAAAAAACAAAAAAAAAAAACAAATAAAGTTTAAGTGTCTGCTGTATTAAGAATAATTTCACCTATGCCAATGGGAGACTGCCGTGATACATGTCAAATATTGCTCTCTCTCGCCCAACCAGACACCATGGGCAAAAACACTAATTTTACCTTGCAGAACAGTCTTCCACTGCCTTGATCTGTTAGTTTGTTTGTACTATTGTGTGACTTCAGTTTTTTCAAAGACTGGTTTCAATTCAACAAAGGAACACAATGACACCAAACACTAATAGACAGGGGCAATTCTGCGAGGTAAAAATGACAGATTTTGCCAATGGAGTCAGGTTGATGACAATTTGCTGTTGAAAAAGGCTGTCTGGCGGTCAGGCAAAGCAGTGAAAAAATCTGAATATTAGAAGTTCTTAATATAGCATACACTTAAACTGATATTGACTTCTTTAGATTGGCTTTTTTTAAAGCATTTTTTGCCTTTAATTGTATAGGAAAGCTCAAGATTTGACAGAAAAGGGGGAGAGAGAGCAGGGAATTACCTCTCTCTCAAGACATACATTATTACAGCCTCCTCAAGTGTTATCATTTTTATTGTTGTTAGAACTTTTTGACTTCTCTTCTTTTTCTTTAGGGTAACTTTTGAGTCTGAGTGGCACCCTCTAGTGGATGTATTGCTTAACATCCATGCCAACATAAAAGACACATGGTAGTGCGTGAGCAGTGGTCATTGCATTGTTGGAAACACATAACTATTATCTTTCAAATGTGATCTGTGTATGATTTACCGAATGTAGTTTTTGGTATAAACCACATGCGTTGCAGACGTAGCCTCCATTAGCGTTCTTCCTCCACAATGATGTCTTGGTGGTCAGACAGTTTGCACAGAAGACTCCACTGCCTCTGCGCCGCTGTGGATGGAGAAAGACAGACAACATTAGGAACTGCAAAAAAAAGCCCATAGATTGATAAAAATGAAAAACCCTTTGGAAAATAAGAAAAATGCAAAGTCACTGGGAGAAAAAGGGGGAAAGAGAAAAGAAAATGTTGACTTAATTTTTGATACCTTCATTTTCACACCACTCAAGAACAATGACTTGGCAGTAAGGTTAGGAGAGAGGGAGAACAGATTGGCTTGGTGGCAGAGAGATGATGTGCTCTCATTTATCATGCCTAATGGGAAATCCTATTGAGAACATTGTTCTCCTCTATGCTGATTTTCTCTGAGTAGAACAAGGTTAATAAAAACACCAAAGTATACTTCAATGAAAAGAAAATGATCTTGTTGAGCTGAATAAATTGGGTGTATTTTAAACATGTGAGAATGAGTGTTTGAGAGACATCTCTTGTGCGAGAGATGTGAGATACTGCGGTAATTTTGTCAAGTACTACTCAACAGAGACGAGTTACGCTTTCACCTTGTAGCATAAAGTGTTTTAGTGTTTATCTGAACTGCAGGAGCTACTTTACAGGCTGGTGTTTGACTTTTACTGTATTAGTGTGCACTTTCTCATACACATACACACACACACACACACCTCTGCAGTTCATGGAGCAGTGGTGCATAGAAAAGTAGTGTGTGCAAGGAAGGGTGGGGAGGTGAAAAGGCCAATTGTCGTGGCAACGTGCTCCATCACAGTAATGAGCCAATCACAACGTTTCTCCATCCCATTAAGTCTCTGGCCCCATTCACCACCTTTATGACCCTGAGAGGACAGCATACCTCATCTTTCTCCACCATGACTCTGTGTGTTTTTCTCTCTCTATCTGCCCGTCTATCCAACCATTTCTTTTTCTCTCTCTCTCTGTCTCTTTTTTAAGTGACATCTCAGCCTTGTTGCTCATCCAATCTTCATTTTCTACTCTTAAAGGGATAGTTCAGATTATTTGAAGTGGGGTTGTATGAGATACTCATCAATAGTCAGTGTACTAGCTATAGTAGATGGCGGCTGGTGAAGCAGAGAGGGAGACCAGGACGGAAGCCAAGCAATGAACGGCTGTGGACAAAGTCAGCAACAAAAAGTAGTTTAACTGCTTACAACAGATCTACCTTAAAAAAGTCATTATCACTTTAAGTGTATGCTATGTTTCTCTACGTTTAGAATATTTTCATGGCTTTACTTTACCATCAGACAGCCTTTTCTAATGGGAAACAGTCATTATGTAAGCCAAATATTGCGCTCTTTAAACCAACCAGACTCTGTTGGCAAAACCAGTCATTTTACCTCACAGAACAGGGGTGTTGCTTGTATACCGAGTATGTTTGTATTCTGGTGTGACTCCAGTGAATACAACTATCCTTTTGAAACTCAAAACACAAAACTAACTAACAAATTGAGGCAGTGGTACACCTGCAACTCTGATCTGCGAGGTAAAATGACTGATTTCGCCTATGGAGCTCAGTTGGTTTGGAAAGAGCGATACTTGGCTTATATATAATGACAGTTCCCCATCAGAAAAGTCTGTCTGACTATCAAGTAAAGTGGTGAAAATAACTACTTTAAATATCACTAACACCAGCATTTCATTTTTTTTTTTTTTTAA